>JARYGA010029901.1:0-88415 GCA_030545235.1 Helianthus tuberosus | reverse complement strand
CATCAGGCGAAGCTGCTGCCTACGCGCTGACCTGGACCGAACTGAAAGAACTTATGCGCAAAAAGTACTGTTCCCGCGCAGAAATCCAGCGATTGGAGACCGAGTTCTGGCACTTGAAAATGGACGGTCCAAAGGTAGCGGAGTACGTTCAAAGATTCCATGACCTATCTCAAGTGGTTCCTTACATGGTTACACCAGAATACAAGCGAATCGAGCGCTTCATTTGGGGATTAGCTCCTCAAATCATAAGCATGGTGACCTCATCCAAGCCTGCGACTATTACTGAGGCGATTGATTTGAGCATAGCCCTCACTGAGGAGGCGATTCGCCTGAACAAGTTTGATGAGATCAAGACGAAGAAGGCAGAGACTCACGTCGAGTCATCAGGAGGTAACAAACGGAAGTTCTCAAACTTCAAGCAGGGTGCCAGTGTGGTGGTTAAGAGAGGAGGATCAGACACGCCAACTCAAGTTACAATTGGTAGGGAGAAGAAAGGAAAAGGGTATATGGGCGCCCAGCCCAAATGCAACACCTGCCAGCGCCACCATTCTGGTCAGTGCGGGCTAAAAGTATGCGAAGCATGTGGGAAACGTGGCCACTCGAAGGACACTTGTTGGGCTAGTGCTGGCCGGGGAGGCCAAGGAGGTTTTGGGAATAGAAATAATAACCGTGGCGGTATTGGAAATCGCCCACAGGGGAACTATGGAGGTAACGAGAATCGAGGCAACAATGCTAACCAAGCGGGCGCCATGAATCATAATCAGAGGAATGATCAAACTGGTGGAAACGGGCAAAGACTTGGGTGTTTTAACTGCGGTGATATCGGGCATTTTAAGAAGAACTGTCCAGACCTAAACCAAGCCCGTGGAAGAGTGTTCCAAATCGAAGCAAGGGAAGCGCGCCAGGACCCCAATGTTGTTACTGGTACGTTCCCTGTCAATCAACGCTATGCATCCGTTTTATTTGATACTTGTGCCGATTATAGCTTCGTGTCGTTAGAGTTTAAGAATATGCTTGGGTTAGCTGCTAATAAGTTAGATATTCCGTACTCAATCGAATTGGCCAATGGGAAGCTAGTAGAAGCCAATGAAGTTATCAGAGGTTGTGTGATCAAATTAGGAGAGCGTGAGTTTGCTTTAGATCTACTACCAGTCCAGTTGGGAAGCTTCGACGTGGTAGTAGGAATGGATTGGTTATCAGGCAACAAGGCTGAGATAGTATGTCACGAAAAGGTTGTTCGCATCCCAACCGATGATGGTGAGACCATTGTTGTTCATGGAGAGAAGCGTGAGACGCCGTTGAGGATTATCAGCTGCTTAAAAGCAAGGAAGTGTTTGCAGAAAGGATGTGTTGCTTTTCTGGCACACATTGTGGATAAGAAGGCTGCTGAGCCAAGAATCGAAGACATCCCTGTAGTAAGGGAGTATCCAGAAGTCTTCCCAGAAGACTTGCCGGGACTGCCACCTCAGAGGCAAGTAGAGTTCCACATCGACTTAGTTCCAGGCGCCGCGCCTGTGGCTAAGGCACCTTATAGACTTGCTCCATCTGAGATGCAGGAACTGTCGACACAACTTCAAGAGTTGTTGGACAAGGGTTTTATCCGGCCAAGCTTCTCGCCTTGGGGAGCTCCGGTCCTGTTTGTCAAGAAGAAGGACGGTAGTTTTCGAATGTGCATTGACTACCGGGAGTTAAACAAGCTGACGATCAAGAATAGATATCCTCTGCCAAGAATCGATGATCTGTTCGACCAACTGCAAGGTTCAAGCTTTTATTCAAAGATCGATCTTCGATCTGGATACCATCAGTTAAGGATACAAGAGGAAAGTATCCCAAAGACAGCCTTCAGAACTCGTTATGGGCACTACGAGTTCCTAGTTATGCCGTTTGGTTTGACAAACGCACCTGCAGTCTTTATGGATTTGATGAATAGAGTTTGCAAGCCGTACTTGGACAAGTTCGTGATCGTGTTTATCGACGACATCTTGATTTATTCAAAGACGAAGGCTGAACACGAGCAGCATCTTAGAGCCATTCTAGAGCTGCTGAAGAAGGAACAACTGTATGCCAAATTCTCCAAGTGCGAATTTTGGCTACGTGAAGTCCAATTCCTTGGGCACGTGGTAAATGGAGATGGAATCCACGTGGATCCAACAAAGATCGAGGCGATCAAGAATTGGGAAACGCCAAAGACGCCAACCGAGATTCGACAATTCTTGGGTTTGGCTGGCTACTATCGAAGGTTCATCGAGGATTTTTCAAAGATCGCTCAACCATTGACGCTCCTCACGCAGAAAGATAAGAAGTTTGATTGGGGAATCAAACAGGAAGAAGCGTTCCAAATACTGAAGGATAAGCTCTGCAATGCGCCAATCTTAGCACTACCGGGAGGTACTGACGATTTTGTGGTATACTGCGACGCATCGCGTCAAGGATTAGGTTGTGTGTTGATGCAACGCCAAAAGGTTATTGCTTACGCATCACGTCAGCTGAAAGTGCACGAAAAGAACTATACCACACATGATTTGGAACTTGGCGCAGTGGTATTTGCACTAAAGATCTGGAGACACTACCTTTATGGTACAAAGTGTACAATCTTTACAGATCACAAGAGCCTACAACATATATTCAACCAGAAGGAGTTGAATATGAGGCAAAGACGATGGGTTGAACTGCTAAACGACTACGACTGCGAGATAAAGTACCATCCAGGGAAGGCGAATGTAGTCGCCGATGCCCTAAGTCGTAAGGAGAGGATCAAACCCATAAGGGTTAGAGCTTTAGAAATGATTATCCGAACTGATCTTTCTTTGCGCATCCGTGCCGCGCAGAAAGAAGCTCTCAAGGAAGGGAACCTTGAGGAGGAATATCTCCGTGGGATGGAGAAGCTTTTGGTACCAAACGGGGAAGGAACATTATGTTTTGAGAAAAGGATTTGGGTCCCTCTGTTTGGTGATTTAAGGAAAGTTATTTTCGACGAAGCTCACAAGTCGCGGTACTCTATCCATCCAGGAGCGGATAAGATGTACCAAGATCTCAAAGATTATTATTGGTGGCCTAGGATGAAAGGCGATGTTACTGTTTACGTGAGCAAATGTTTAACGTGCGCTAAGGTTAAAGCGGAATACCAGAAGCCTTCAGGACTTCTGCAACAACCTGAGATTCCCAAGTGGAAATGGGAACAAATCTCCATGGATTTTATTACGAAATTGCCAAGAACGCCAAGAGGCCATGATATGATTTGGGTGATAGTTGACCGCCTAACAAAGTCCGCACACTTTCTGCCAATCAAAGAGAAAGACAGTACTAGTAAACTTGCGGAAATTTACATGAGAGAGATCGTCACACGCCATGGAGTACCTCTCTCAATCATCTCTGATAGAGACGGAAGGTTTGTGTCAAGGATATGGCAATCCTTCCAGGAAGCCTTTGGCTCACAATTGAATCTGAGTACTGCGTTTCATCCGCAAACTGACGGCCAGAGCGAGCGAACGATACAGACTTTGGAAGACATGCTGAGAGCGTGTGTTATGGATTTGGGCGGTAGCTGGGATAAACATTTACCTTTGGTCGAATTTTCATACAACAACAGCTACCACACCAGTATTGGTGTCACGCCATTTGAAGCCCTTTACGGACGCAAGTGCCGATCACCCTTATGTTGGGCTGACGCAGGTGATAGACAGCTTGCTGGTCCTGAAATCGTCCAAGAGACGACAGACAAGATCGCGCAGATTCTTAAACGCATCGAAGCAGCTCGCCACAGACAAAAGGCCTATGCGCATCCAAACCGAAAACATGTGGATTTCCAAGTTGGAGAAATGGTTTTATTGAAGGTATCACCCTGGAAGGGGGTGGCACGCTTTGGGAAGCGTGGGAAGTTAAATCCGCGCTACATTGGTCCCTTCAGAATTCTGGAAAGAATAGGACTAGTAGCATACAAGTTGGACCTACCTGCTGAACTGAATGGTGTTCACGATACATTTCATGTATCCAACCTGAAGAAAAGTCCAACTCAAGTTACCGTTGCTATTCCCACCGACGAGATTCATGTTGACGACACGCTCCACTTCGTTGAAGAACCGGTCGAGGTTACGGATTGGAAAGTTAACAAGACCCGCCGGAGCAGTGTCAAGCTCGTCAAAGTTCGTTGGAATGCCAGACATGGTCCTGAATACACCTGGGAACGGGAGGACCGAATGAAAGAGAAATACCCCCACCTTTTTCCTAAGAACCCTGCATCTACAAGCAGAACTTAAATTTCGGGACGAAATTTATTTAACGGGGGGAGAATGTGACAACCCTCACCAAACCAGGTATCCGTACGACTTAATTAATGATTAATTACTGCTTAATTACTGTGCTTGTTTGAACTAGCTGATGAACTGCTACTTGATATCTGATACATGTACTTACTTGCATCATACTGTACTTATCGGCACTATATTATTTACATACTGAACCTTAGTGACAAACATGATGCACAAAAAGCACAGTAGCACAATAACGGATAACCTATCGAACATGCTGATAAAGCCAGCATCAGGCAAACACTGCCTCTAAGGCCTGTAAGAGCCTGAAATATTTTGCTACACTAAGTGGTGAGTGTAGGGATATAAGGGTTATGGAACTGCGTCTCTAGGGATAAGTCACAGTGACAGGATGTGCCTAAAATGTACTCAAGGTACAAAACTCAGCACTTTACATAATAATCCAGCTTTTAGCTAACTAATAAAGTGCCAAAACATGAGAAAAATAACACTAGACACTTTCCAAAGTGTCAGGAATAAGCTGTGTCACTAAAAGTAACAATAACGACACTTTAAGCTTCGTTAAGCACTTTAACGGATTACTATCCAACCGAACAACCGGACTATACCCGGAACATGAAAATATTGTTATTTTCACTGTTTGTCTTTTTCTGAGCCAGTTAGGGTCCCTGAACACCCTAACACCCGCCTTAAAACTCAACACACCACTAACCAAGTTAATCACTCAACTTAACTAGATTAACCTAACTAAACATCAACTAATTTTGAGATCGAACCAAGACCCCCCCCCCATGTTAACCGTCCCCATTAGAGGGGGACACACTTGTCCTTGTGTGATTATTTTAATCACCTTTGTTTAATATCTACAAGACACATGGACCTTTGGATAATACACACTTACATTGTCTATAAGATAACACTAATCACACATGAACTTTCATAATCCACCAATCACTCAAAACTCTCTCTCTCTCTCCCTTAGAGCTCACGGCCGAGAACAACCCACCCCACCCATCCATTTTCGATTTCAAGCAAGCCATTTCAATCATCTACAAGTGTTAAGGGTCTCGTATTAGGAAGCTTGGAGCAAGCGGAACGCGAAGGACCTCTTTCTTTAGCTTTTATCCACCTCATTTGCGCATAGATTCTTCCCTAGCCTCGAGCTAGAGGTATAATACTTAAAACTCGTATTTGAACTATTCTAAAGTGGTTAAAAGGATTTTTATCGGTTAAAACTCGGAATCTTGCAAGAAGATGCTTTAAAGTTTACTTAAAACTCTAAAAATGGTGGTTAATAGCTCATATGTTGTGTAAATGTTGTAGTAATTGAAAGTTGTGATTATCTAGACCCGATCTATGTTGTGGTAGCTCGGATCATCGTTTAACCCGGTATAGTCATGTTCTTGAATCATGACACAAAACTATCAAAGAATGGTATTTTCAAAGAACCACATATCAAAGAAATCATGTATTTTAAAGAAATGGATCTTACAATAACAAGCATGATTTTTGTAAACCACAAGTGTGTAAACACTTGTGAAATGAAAAGGTCCGACAAATAACAATTTTTGTAAAAGATGACGGGAAGTTGTAAAGACGGATTTCTCTAAAAACGAGGTTTTTACGAGATTAAAATTTCTTTATATAAAGATCCACAAAATATAATGGGATTTACACTATAGTTTCGGAAAAACTACAAGTTCATGCGATTATGTAACTTACATACTTGTCGACTAGTTTGATGTGTCGGAAATTGTTTGATCGAATAAGGAAGTTGTTGAAATTGATTTTGTAAAAGAAAATGATACGCTTGAAAGCGTGGCCACCTCCAGTTACAGAGGAAACTCTGGCGAAATTTTTCTAAAAACCTAACACTTAGAACTAATTACACTACAAGTGTTAGAATTATTTTTGGACATGTTTTCAAAATATAAATTTCGCCATGACTTTATTTACTAAATATTCGGAGGTGGGATTTTCACAAAATTTAACGTGATATATATATATATTTTTCACACACTGTTTATGATTGTTTTGTGAAATACATAAATATTATTTTTAGAGTAAAAATAATATTTACGAACGTTAACGAATCCAAAATAATACGAACGCTTTCACCATAAATATATAAGTTACACCGGTAATTATATTACCACTCGATCGTTAAAAACGTAACTTACGCACTTACGGAAATATTTATGAACGCGTATTTTAACAACGTATTATTGGAGAAAAATTATTTGAAATGAAAATATAATGTTTTTGAGAAAAATACTTATATTTTGGAATTGGAAAAATGTATATATTAAGTGAGACTTGATGGTTTAATTTGAACGCACATGTATTGAATCCCCCATCCTTGGGAAGGAGATTAACTACCAAGTATATACAGAACGTAAACACGAAATAGTTGTCTAACTATTTCCCAAAGACTTAAACTATAAAGCTAAGGCACGGCCGTCCGTCTAATAGAAATTAGCACCTGTAGGTCGTCGCACAGCTGCGTGAGCAGGAGATACTTGGTAGAGACGCTTCACTGTGAGTTCATGTCCCCCTTTTCTCTAACTGTTTTCAGTTTTCTTAACTGCGGGGGTGAAATACATGTTACTTTGTTTACAAGTACTTTATACACGGTATGGTTAGCGTAAGGAGGTTTACTACTTAGATCATGTGAATGGGTAGGCAGAAACACCGAGGGACGTAAGCGGTAGATCTATCTGGGTGTAGCGAGCCCAACTCTAGGCCAAACAGAACGGACCTCTAAGAGGCCCAGCAGAACGGACCTTGAGTGACTTTGTACCCGACGTAAAAATCTGCTAGGTTGAGTCTTCCTACTTGCATTTCACACATGCTAATGGCCTTGCAAACCATTGGTGATCTCTTTTCCTTACACTGCTACATACCAGAGAACTTTTATACTTACAAGTGTTTTACATACTCACTTGCACATGAACTCGCTCAACATTATTGTTGATTTTTCAACTTACATGTATTTCAGGGAACTAAAGATCTGGCACGGTATGTGATGTTTTCCCGCTGCATAAGGGTTCTAAGGTCATCCCAGTTTAGGAAATGTGACTCTTTCCTGGACAAGTCACAAATCTTAAACTACGTTTATCTCATGTTGATGTTTATGTTTGTTTCAAGACAATGTTTTATGTTATGATGTTGTAAGTCTTTAAGACAATGGTATGTTACTTTGGTTTTAAAACTTAATCAAACGGATGATCTTGCATGATTTTATCTCATATAGCTTTGTTATGGTTAAGCTATGGTATTAAGAAGTCACACCAAAATAACCACGCTTCCGCAAAGCCAGGGTGTGACACCTACCCACTCACATGATCTAAGTAGTAAACCCTACTTAAGCTAACCATACCATGTATAAAAGTATACGTAATTACTGTAACATGTCTTCCACCCCCGAAGTATAAAAACTGAAAACAGTTAAGAGAAAAGGGGGACATGAACTCACTGTATTGCGTCTTCGTACTTGTAACCCAAATCTCCGCGGCAAACACGACTACCTACAATGGTCTAACGTCTATTAGACGAATGGGTCGTGCCTTGTCTTAGTATGTATGTTTTTGAGTTACGATTCTGGTATTATTCCAAGTTATAATAATTGTATTTAGTTTTGGAATAATTGTTTATACAATATTTCTGTATTAGTACTTCTCGAGTATTCGTATTCGTGTTCCCTTCCCAAGGATGGGGGGTTTTTAATACATGTATGCTTCATAATTCCGAAAATATATTTTAAGTCCCACTTAGCAAATATACTTAACCTTTTTTTCCAAAATAACTTATTTCCAAAATATATGTATTTTTCCCAAAAATAACATACTTTTATTTCTATCGTCTCCAAAATAATATTTTACCAAAATATACGTATACGTTATAATTCCGAAAAAATATGTTTTTAAGTCTCACTTGAAAAATATATTTTTAATCACTAGTCTAAAATATTTTAATTTCAAAATATACATATTTTTCCCAAAAATATTATATTTTACCTCATACAATTTCCAAATTGATACTTATCAAAATATACGTATGGGAGTGTTTTTCCGAAATATACATAAGTCACGTTTCAGCGTTTTGTATTGCTTTGACAAATGCGTAACTTAAATATTTATTTTGTAAGAGTTTTGGGTATTATTTTGGAGTCGTAATTTCGTAACATTTTCTAGTTATATTATTTTTACCCTAAAAATAATATATATAGTTCACAAAATAATCACATAATCACACAAGCGTTTAATTATGAAATATATATTCTAATCATATATTTAATAAGTTTTATTTACGAAAATCTACCTTCGGTACTTGGTTACTTTGTAATAAAAATCATGGCGAAGTTTTATTTTGAAAACCAGGTTAAAAATATTTTTAGAAACATTTGTTACAAAATATTTCTAAGTGTTATATTTCTAGAAAAATTTCGCCAGAGTTTCCTCTGTAACTGGAGGTGTCCACGCTTACAGGCGTATCATTTTCTTTTCAAAATCAATCAAACAATTTTCCAATCATCAACATACAATATTTAGACATCAAACTTGACAAAACACGTCTAAATCACCAACCCATGAACTTGGAAGTTTTGAAAAAATACGTAGTAACTTTCTAACATTTTTAGTGGATCTTGTCATCTTTAAAAATAACATTAGTTTCTTAAAAACTTTACTTTTAAAGATCTTGAAGTTTAACAACTTCTTGTCATACTTTACCAAAAATGTTTCTTTATGAAATTTCATTTTACACAAGTGTTTACACACTTGTTTATTCACTAAAATGTTTTTAGTTTATGTAAGATCCGGGTTTTTAACAAGACTTGCATTATCCGCTTGGTTCTTCCGAAAAACCACTCGTAGATCTTTAGATCTACTAGTTTAGAACCTTATTTTACAAGAAAAATTATATTTACACAAGTTCATGTTTCATGGATGGAAGGCCTCATCATCTTACAACTTTCTATCTTTTACATCTTCTAGTTCATATTCTCAAACATGAACTAAAATGGTTAGATGATGATCCATCTTGCTTCTAACATCAAACAACATCAAATGATCACAACTAAACAAGATTTACATGATTTACACACATAGCTTCTCTTTATCCACTTTTTATTCATTATGTTCTAGACTTTAGTTTATGTTCATAAGTGTTCTTAAGTTTTAACCATTAAATCACCTATTAACCACTAAAAACAAGATCAAGATGGTGATTAGAAGCACTTACTACTAGCACAAGGCTAGGGAAGAAACAAGGTGTAAATGTGGTGGATAAAAGAAATCTAGAGAGGTTCTTGAGATTCCGAGTGCACCGAGCCTTCTTGTATGATCCTTTGCACACTTGTATGTATGTAAAATGACTAGATCAAAACTTGATGATGGTGGTATGTGGTGAGGGGGTGGCGGCCGTAAGTGGTGATGAGGGAGGAGGAAAGCTTTGTTGGTGGTGAATGTTAGAAATGAGAGAGAATGAAGAGCCTTTAAACATACTTATAATCCAATTTGGAATTTATCCAACATGTAAAATGCCATCTAGATACTAGACAAAGTTAAATAAAATAATCAAGAAATTGTGGTGTGGGTCACCACATGGTGACCGTCCCATGTAAGGGGGTGGTATGGTTGGTTTGCAATGGTATAGTTAGGATCTAGTTAGTTTAGTTACGATTTTAATTAGGTTGTTGGTGTGTAGTGTAATATAAAGGGTATTAGGGTGTTCGGGGACCCTAACTAGCTCAGAAAAGTATAAACAATGTCTTTGGCAATATTTTTATGTTCCGGGTAAAGTCCGGTTATTCGGTTGGATGTTAATCCGTTAAAGTGTCAAATAAAGCTTTAAAGTGTGTTTAATATTATTTTTAGTGACACCTTAATTTACCAATACTTTGGAAAGTGTCTAGGACCATTTTACCAAGTTTTTGCACTTTACTAGCTTTGTTAAAAGCTGAATTTTAATATATTAGTGCAGAATTCTACACTTTAAGTATGTTTTAGGCACATCCGTGCAACATAACTATCCCCTAATGACGCAGTTTTATGATCCTCAACTCCCTACACTCCCTACCAGTGTAGTAATCTACTCCCGGCTCATACTGGCCTCAGAACAATGTCTGTTTTGGTGCTGGTAATGTCAGCATGTTTACTGGGTTATCAGTTAAGTGTGCTAACTGTGCTTTGGTGCATCAAGGTTGTCACTAATGTTTGTGTGTAATGAATGGAGTGACAGTATAAAATGTGATGCATGAGTATGTTTGTATCAGAAATCAAGAAGCAGTTTAACCACAATTGTAATTAAGCACAGTAATTAAGCACTAATTAAATATAAATAATTGTACGGATACCTGATTTTGTGAGGGTTGTCACATTTACACTTCTATACCAAAACGCCAACTAATGAATAAAACGCCATTACGGAACAAAACACATCCCTATATAAACAAAAACATACCAGACATAAAAACACACCCCCCAGAACCTGAAATGCTATATTTTCTACTATATACCATTCATCTTACAAACGCCAATATACGCAAACATCAAACACACCTACTCAAAAAACTCCATATTTTAATATATATAGCAATCATCTTAGAAAACGCCAAAACACTCAAACATCAAAGATTCCCAAAAATCGATGTTTTTTTCAGATACACTATTTCCTCAGTAAAACGCCAAAAATGGCAAATATCAATTCTTGTATATTCAATATTGTTCAACGCCAAGTTACGGAGAATGCATTCTTCCCTGGGGTGCTGTGACCCAAATAACATTTTGCTGCATGAGATGGACAAATGTTAAACAAAAAAATGCTGGGGTTAGGCTTATTTCATTTTTTGAGTTTTGTTATTGATGAATATTATAATGACATGAAAAGACGAATGACAATAATGAGTTGTTTGAAGATACACATTCAAAGAAAAAACTTATGTCATTTTGTCTTTCCAAAATATCACAAAAACACAAGCATGACAAAGCCAAACCGCCAGTGAACATGTTTCAAAGAAGAAATAGACTGATCACAGTGAAGATTTCGAAGATGAATTGTTTCTATTTCTATTTTTTTAAATTTCTTTTTCTGTTGTTTGTTATGTATTTTTCAACTTAGAATAAAAAAATACATTATATTAAAAAAACGCCAAACAGTCATAATGCATGTGAAACGCCATAAAAATGTAGTAAAACGCCAAAAACTCCAAAACTATAATAAAAGTAATTTGCAGAAGTATTAATAAAAGCTAAAAATGAAAAAAAAAAAAAGGCCAAAAACTACTTAAAGCAATTAAAAAATGCCAAACTTGGGAGATGGAAAGTCTATGACCCTAAAAGCTCATAAAAAGCTGAACAAAAACAATAAAAATACACGGTAAATGAGAAGACGGCTAATTTATTAATATCATTTATTATAAAATAAAATCCCGCCTAAACTAAGTGCCAAAAAAATCCTATAAGAGAGACGTCTCTGAACAATCAACTGATCACAACCTAAAAAACAACGCCATATTTCCTAGAAACCATTCACTTTAAAACGCCAAAAAGATAATAGTTAAAAAAGTCACAGATGCGGAACCTCGTTTCTTCCATAATGAGTATTGTTCTGAATGAAGTTTCACTGAATGGATTCTTCTCTGACTTGGGTATCTCTATAATCTTTTGCTGAATGAGATGGACAAATATTCAAGAAAAAGAGACTGATGACACTAATATGTCATCATGTCACTTTGTTCTTGATGGATATATTGATGGCATGAGGGGATCAATACATTAGAGCAGGCGTTGGTCTTCAACATGTCATCAGACAAGTATATATCAACCCACAATAAAGGATGCCAAAAAAAATAAGCATCTTCTAACGACGGTCGTTATGTAGGAAAATAAGGATCTACATAAGGTATTCAAAAACAGGTTCAAAACAGCAAAAAGGTTAAAGTAGAAGATGCTGATGACAGTGAAGATTTGGATGAGAAAGTAGATTATAATTTTTATTTTTTTTCATTTTCTATTGTTTGTTATCTAATTCTCTGTTGTTTATTATCTAATTCTCTACTAATAAAAAAATTGAGTATAAAACGCCAAAAACTACAAACACCAAAACGCCTGAAAGTGTGAAAACTGTGAGAACGGATGCTAGCAAAGCACGATGTTGCTATATAAAACGCCAAACAAGGTATTACTGGAAAAATCAACACTAATTGACAGATGAAATTGAACGAAACAGTAATTGCTAAACAGTTAAATGAAGAGACGGTAACATTATTGCCAAACATTTATTATATTAAAAGCCACTACATGGAAAATTAAATTTATTTATCTTTACAAACGCCATAATTGTCTGTCACATTATAGAGGTGAATCCTACTTGATATAATAAACATCAAGAAAATTACTGATGTTTTTTACATTATAGGCCTGCATCCTGATCTAAAAAGAACAAAAACGCCAAAACAAATTAAAACGCCAAAATGTTTACTAAGATCCTGATCTTGAAACAATAAAAATGCCGCATATTTATTAAACGCCAAAAAACGGAAAGGAGATGTGGCACGCGTTTAAAAAAAGATGAAAGGACAAAAAAGCCCATCCGCCCTTCTCTATGTCGCGTGACACGTGTTGGGACAAGATGCGTTCTCACCGTTCTCACACTTTTGAGTGTGACTTGAACGATTTTATTGGTGACCGTTATCATGTAAATCCATTAACACACCTGTTTATACGTAATATATCTACGATTTGCGCGTCGTAATATATTTACATAAACGTACACATAAGTTAAAATCGTAACACGCGTAATCTCGTTAACTTATCTATTTTGTCATTTTTAAGGCAAATATACATAAAATATCTTATATGTACCAAATTTCATGCTCGACAAACCAGTTACACGTTTAACGCGATTTTACCGTTTCTACCACATAAAATGCACAAGTATACATGCATAATCTAAATTTCTCGTTATCATGTCAAGTCTTAACATATTTTCACATTCACATGTTTAAATAACATAACACATTTTATCACATAAGGTTCACTAAAAAATAACCCATATTAGTGTATATTGAAAAATGCTTATTTTAGCGATTCGGTAACGTTTTCGGGCGTCGGAAGTCACGTATGACCAACCAAACACCAAATAAACTTAAAATTAGTTAAAATACTCATTTTAAACCAAAAATATCAGTTTACTTACTGATTTAAATCAGTTTCATAAAAATCGTTCGAAAAGCCGATTACATACATACATACATACTTACTTACTTACATACATACATACATACATACATACATACATACATACATACATACATACATACATACATACATACATACATACATACATACATACATACATACATACATACATACATACATACATACATACATACATACATACATACATACATACATACATACTTACTTACATACATACATACATACATACATACATACATACATACATACATACATACATACATACATACATACATACATACATACATACATACATACATACATACATACATACATACATACATACATACATACATACATACATACATACATACATACATACATACATACATACATACATACGGCCACACCCATATATATATATATATTCATCCTTTTTTTTTGAAAAACCCATTTGTTTTAGTTTTAAGTTTATGTTTAAATCTAAGAACAAGAGAAACCTTCCACTAGCATCTTCATCACCAAGAATCATGAACATGATTTGAAAGAAAATATGTTATACCTTCAAGATTCTTAGTGGGTTTTGAAAATAATGATGACATGATGCCTTGTTCTTGCTCAAATCTTCTTAGAATCACCTCCAAACCTTCATGTAAGCTTGAAAACACCTTGGAATGCCTTCAAATCTTCAAGAAATGGTTTCAAAATATAGGGGTGTTCGGCCGAGCTTATTAGTGAGAGAGAGAGAGAGAGAGAGAGAGAGAGTTTGATTTTTGATCTTGAGTTTATTTAATGGAGTGTTGTAAAGGTTAAAATGATTAGATTTAGACATAATGTTACACTTGGCATCAAATCACATTTTCAAGAAAGGTAGGCACATCCCCTAACCGCCACCTCTTTCTCTTCTCACACACACTATACGCATACACACACACATATATGTAATATAGTGTAAAAACAAGTATTTTACTGGATACCATGTATTATATCTAGTGTTTTAATCCCATTTTTGTGCGTTTTAAATTATTTTTATCATTCTATATAAATAATCACACAAAATTATTACTGAAATATTTACCAGTTGCCTTAACTGGCTGCGTTGACAGTATTTTGCCTAATACTTTCAGTATCGCGCGGTACGCGCTCAAACTCGAAAAATAGAGTTTCTTAGAGTTTTAATTTATTTTTCCTCACGAATATGATTAAAATTACTATTCTAATCATAACAGACTATTTTTAGGATTTTAACACTGATCGGGTGGTCACCGACGTTTGTTTCGTATTTTAATCGTTACGCGATAAGCGTTTATCTTATCGTTGCCAACATAATTTTTACCAATGTTTGAATTTAACAACTCATTAAATATCATCTATAAACATCATAATCAGTCAAATACAGCCTTTTTATCTATTCACAACACGTGTAACAATTGTACGGTACGGCCTGAAAAGTCGGGTGTCACAGTCTCCCCATGTTTAGGAAATTTCGTCCCCGAAATTTTACTTTACAGGTTTTATTTTTGTACTTGGTGAAAACAGTATGAACAGTCTTATTGAATATGGTCTTGTAGTTTCTGCAAGAAACTTTGATTCTTACGAAGAATCCTCGTAGACCTATATTATATATTCTCATTTCCTAATTTCTCGTCTCAACGCTCTCTACCTTTTTCCAAGGTTCATCGTTTACGAGTACTTAATCAGAAAGGGTAAAGTCATCGTTCCACCATTTCAGGTTTGACATACGTATATTTACATATACATTGTCCTATACCTGAGGTAGTCTGAGTCTACATACGATTGATCCAACTCGAGATGGGCTCTCGAAAGTATCTAATCCCATGAGCTCGTTTGCTTCCCTTCTTGCATTTATTTCAAATATCTACTCTCCACAGGTTGCAAAATCAACGGATCACATATGCCGTTAAGAATCTGTAATCGTCTTTCTGGTTATCAACATAACTCTTCTTAACCAACCATACTGCTTCTACGTTACTTCGATAAACTTCCGTTTATCGCCAAAATAAACCTCAACAAAGAATATAATTAGTGTATTATCTATTATACACTTTTTCAGACTGGACACATGAAATACATCATGTATTCCACTCAATCCCTATGGTAGCTTGAGCCTATAAGCGACTGATCTGACTCAAGATGGGCTCTCGAAAGGACCTAATCACTGTGGCTTAGTTTTTCTTTCTCTTATAAACCTAATAGCACCTTTTCAGGATAACTCCTTCAACAGAACACAATCTTCGACCTGAAATCGCAATAGTTTCCTTCGATTGTCCATGTAATTCTTCTGTCGATCAATGGCGACTTTTAACCTTCCCTCGATCTAGACAAACCCTGACGCTGGTTTCCTCGATAAGCTCGGGTCTGGTTAGTTGCCTTTTGCCACATCAGCTCAACAAAGTGGCGATTGACACTTCCATCCATACAAGGCTTCAAACGGAGCAGCCTTAATACTAGCGTGATAACAATTATTGTAAGATAACTCTGCCAATGGCATGTGAGCATCCTAACTTCCATTGAAATCAATCGCACATGCTCTCAACATTTCCTCCAATGTTTGAAAAGCTTCCTCCTGCTTTTCTGTCCAATCAATCCCCTTTTTTCCTTCTAGGTCATTAGTTTCGAAGGCTGCGCTAATCTTGAGAAATTCTCAATGAATCTCCGGTAGCACCCAACAAGTCCTATGTATTGTCGCACCTCTGACGGGGTCTTTGGCGCTTCCCAATTCTTGATCGTTTCGATCTTAGACGGATCCACATGTATACCTTCCTCATTTATGACGTGTTCGAGTAAATGAACTTCTCGAATCCAGAATTCATATTTAGAGAACTTGGCATGCAACTTCTCATCCCTCAACAGCTCCATAATCAACTTCAGATGTTACTCATGATTCTCTTTGGTTCGCGAATAGGCAAGTATATTGATGTGTGCAAAATGCAACATATAAATTACATCAATTGTGGCATAAAACTAACCCTTTTTTTAGTACTAATGTTGGAAAAAGTGTGTTTTTTTCTTCCTTTTGTATTTTCAGGATTAAATGAGCTCAAATTAACAAAAGAAGCAAAAACGCAGCTAATTCTAACATAAATATAAGAAAAGGAACAAACGTGGCATGCCCGACCTCCCCGAAAGCATCTTCCCAAGCAAAACAAGAGAACAGAAGGCTGAACACGCCCCGTGCTCAGTGAGCACGGGGGCGTGCCCAAGTGTCAGCATAAAAGACAAAGTTATAGAAGCTTCCATTGCCCACCACGGGGCCGTGCTCAGCGGACACGGGGTGGTGGTCAACTATAAGATTCGTAGAATCCAGGCTAATCTTGATAGTACAGATATGCTTCTGCACACGGGGTCGTGCCCAGCAGACACGGGGCCGTGGTCAACTAATAAAGGCAAGAGCAATTAATGAAGACAGAGAAGGATGTGGACACGGGGCCGTGCCCGAGCTTCTGTTCAGCCTATAAATAGGAATGTTTGGCTCAAGCTCAAACCATCCCTTGGCATACCACCTCTCTCACACTTCACCCACCACCCACCACCACCATAACACCATCATCCACCACCATCATCCATTGTCCATCATAGAGTGTGTGAGTCGTCTCGGGATCCAAGATTGATCGTAAGAGTTCTTGACAATCAAAGCCATGTTTGCCTAAGTCTCTTACATCACTTGGTGAAGACAAAGTGTCTAGTGTAATACTTTTTATTTTTAATCTTTTCGCACTTTTTAATTGGTTATGTATTAATGACTTTAATAACTAGTTTCTTATGTTGAAGGTGATTCTTCCTTATCGTTTGTCCATGGTGTCTTGGCATTATTTTACTATCTATATGAAATAAAAGATTTACACCATTCATATCTCCACGGTCTATATGGAGGTATGTTGGCTACCTGGTCGGGGGTTAAGGGAATGGTTTGGTAAGAGTCTTGCCATTGTTCAGTGTATAGATCCTGCAAAGGACCTGGGTCAAATTTAGTAGGACCTCCTTCAACACTTAACGGTATTGGATGGCGGGGGTCCAAACTCTATGATCCCCTCATAAGTTAAACTACTATTAATACTTTAACCCGGCTACTTAGGACTGTATCCCTGCTGACTCAGACTACTTAGCCGAGGGTAACGTCACCGTCAAAAGAGGGGCCTACCACATTATGCATTAATAACTTAATTAATTATCTTTCAATTCGGGGTGTTCAGAATTCGTTTCGAATTCGAAAAATTCGAAATTCGTTTCGAATTCGAAAAATTCAAAATTCGTTTAAATTCGATTCGATTATCAAGAATTCGTTTCGATTATAAAAATTCGAATTCGATTCAATTCGAGTCAAGCAAATCGAATACGAATCGAATACGAATTTACAATTTCAAATTCGATTCGAAATTCGAATAAAAATTATACATTTTTATTTATTATTTTTATATATAATGCATATATAACTTTTATTAGTCTTTACAACAAATTATCTTCAAAATTTATTCAAGTATTAAAATTACCCATTACCAAACCAACTACATGGCCCATAACTAAAAGCTAAGTAACAAATCTATCAATAGATTCCTAACCCTAAAAATATTAACTTGTAATGTAGAGTGGTTATTCCCGACTTCTCGTTTTGAATTTTAGATTTATGATACTTTATTTGGAACTGTTTTAATATGATATCGTGCATTATGGTTGCTTTAAAATTTATGTTTCATTTTAATAATTTTTTACATGTTTTTAAAGAATCTAAATCAAATCGAATTTATTCGAATTCGAATTCGAATTTTTAATAGAATACGAATTGGGTTTTTTATTCGAATACGAATTCGAATCGAATTTGGTAGATTTTAATCGAATTCGAATCGAATACGAATTCAAGGGAAAATAAAAATTATTTGGAAAATTCGATTTGAATAATTCGAAAATTCGATATTCGATTCGATGAACACCCCTACTTTCAATAATCCGACCCTTTAGGATTATACCCTTGCTGACTCAAACTACTGGGTTGAGGGTAACGTCACCTTCAAAAGAGGGGCCTACTACAATAACTAAGATAATCTCTTAAATAAGTGCAAAAGTGCGGAAATAATCAAAGGTTACACTAAACACGAGTCGAAGCCACGTGATTCATCTTGTCTATCTGTTTTTATTTTTATTTTCAGCATTTTAGTTAGTTTTTATTTTTCTTAGTTTAAAACATTTTTCTAAACTTTTTGATTTGATTAGACGTTGAGGAAAAAACGGTACTAAAAGCTCTTGTGTCCTTGGACGACTTCGGTATATTACCAACACTATACTACACTCACGATGGGTGCACTTGCCCATATGTGTGTTTAGTGTTAGTAAATATCGTGTTTTATAAATTTAAAACTTGGCTAAATAAAGTGTAAAAGGGCTTAAAATAAACATTAAAACTATAACACACTTCACGCACATCAATATCGTCGATGAATACTCTCATGTATTTATCCAATTAGGGTTTGCATATCCTGTTCATGAGATCCATGAATATAGCTAGCGCATTAGTTAAGTAAAAAAGGCATGACTAAAAACTCGTAATGGCCATATCGTGTTCGAAAGGTAGTCTTCGGAAAATCTTCGTCAGCAACCTTCAACTGATGATATCCTGATCGCAGGTCAATCATCGAATAGTAGCTGGATCCCTGTAGCTGATCGAACAAATCGTCAATCCTCGGTAAAGGGAACCGATTCTTGATAGTCAATTTATTCAGCTTTCTGAAATCAATACACATCCTGAAGGATGCATCCCTCTTCCTCACAACAAAACAGGTGCACCCCTAAGCGAAAATCTTGGTCGAATGAAACCCTTGTCTAGTAGCTCTTGAAGCTGATTTGAGATTTCTTTCATTTCAGACGGTGCTTATTCTATAAGGAGATTTTGCAATTGGTGCAGCATCGGGTACCAGATCGATTCGGAATTTGATCTGTCTCGCAGGGGGCAATCCAGGTAAGTCTTTTAGGAAAACTTCTGGATAATTACGAACAATAGGAATCCCTTCGATCTTCCTACATTTGGCCTTCGTATCCATCACGTTAACTAAGAACGCAGGATAACCCTCTCGCAACAGCTTGAGCATTTCCATAATACTGACAACACTCGATACTCAACTCGATCGGTCTCCGTGAACCGCTACTGCCTCTCCACCATCAGAACGAGGTATCCTAGCTTGCCCTTAGATAGCCAAATCCATTCCTACATCTACATCAAAGCTCCCCAGCTCCACTGGAAATAAACCGACACTAAAACTATGATCACCTAACTAAATACTATAAACACGAACAACCTCACTAGATTCTATCAGCTTACCAATTGCTAGTTCTATCGAGTACTTTATACTTAGCTTACTTGTTGGAGAACACAAAAATCGTTCAAAGTTTTTTTTCGAGACAAACTCAAGTTAGCTTTGGTATCAAAAGTACGAACATAGATTGGTTATTAATAAAAAAAACATACCAGTAACAATAGCAGGATCGTCACGTGCCTTCCCAGCACTCATCTCGAAAACTTTGCCCTCGGTATTCTGACCCTTCAGTTTCGGGCAGTCTCTTTTGTAGTGTCCTTGCTCACCACAATCGAAGCATCCCTCAAGTGCAACTCCTTCCGATGTTCTCCTAGCATAACATTTGCGAGTCACATGTCTAGTTTGGCCACATCTGGCGCACTTCTCTTGCCCATCACCGTGAGTCTTCTTCTCAGGACTACTTCTGCCATCTCTGACATTATCCTTTCCCGACTCTCTAGGGTTAGCTACACACGCTTTCTCCAAGCTACGTTTTTTCTCACATTCCTCCTCAAGATTCTTCTTTGAGCTCTCAAGCTTGCGCTTCTTTGGATCTCCAATTCTAGGTTCAGAACGCTGAACTATTCGAATAATCGTCTCATTCTGACAGCCCGATATCACGCATATCATTGCCACGTCATTGCATAGGGAACCAGCAAATGATCTTGGGCTATAACCCTGGATTGTTTTGTGTATATTTCTATGTACTATTCATACGGTTAATGAAAATCAGGAATACGTTCCAATGATGTCATAACACATGAACTACTAAAACTTTCCGATCATTATTTTACCTGGAGGGTTTCCAATCTGTGTCCCACCAAAACCATGCCCGTGAGCACCACATCCACGTTCCTGGCCATTACTTTGGTTAGCATTACGCTGTTCCATGGCAGTATTAACGTGTTGGGCTATGAGTTGTGCCAACTCTTCTGGTGTGGTAGGTAGTCCAGTACCCTGTCTTGCTTTTGGAGGCATTTCGTCGTTTCTATTATTACAACAATAATAATCACATAAGACGACAATAAAAAATAATTCAATCATTAAATGTTAGTGGACCAAACATTGCGTATGTATAATATCCACATATTAATGAGAACAACTTTTAAACCAAAAGTAAATCATCTGATATTACCATAGAAATTAACAAACTTGTTTTTAGTACAAACCTACTACCCTTGGCATGTCTACGTCGACACCCACAACAAGTTCACACGAAATTTCCACATAATATCCCAAAAATACATGACTGGCACGTAGGCCCCAAACAAAAGTATTCAGAAAGTGTCTAACACAACAACCAAAAATATACAACAACGACTACAAGCATCTAACGCCTCAAACTCTGGAAATCTAACATCTTCCTGACCAGCTCCTCCAGATCCACTATCCTCCAATGCATCTGGTCCATCGCACTGTTATCTAAATCCTTCATGTCACACCCCAACCGATGGCGGAAACATCGGAGTGAGACGAAGAAAGATTGCTCATCACACATAACGCTAATTGTGACAATAAAAAAAGATAAATTGATTTCATTCATAATAAAATGTAACAATACATGAAAGTTGAAATACCACATGTTAAATACAAGAAAACAACACAACAACAAGTATGAAATTTATACAACGTATTTGACCTAAGAAGTCTAAATGTGTATCTAAGCATCAACACTACTTCAGTTTCAAAGCATCGTCATCCTCAAACTGTAACATGTTTAAAATAAAGTTCAATGCAAAAGCAAAGGCGAGTATACAAGTTTTCATACAAAGCATAAAAAGATAAGTTTCAAACAATTCCATGTGGCAAGCTCTTGATACAAGATAAACAATAAAATCGGCATGTGTTCAACATATAAAACCAATGATGAAACGCAATATGCTCATGACATAACCACAAGTCTACGGGCGGTGCGTTAATCCTATAGCGCTATATATGTCATGGATAGGCTCGTACGAAGTTAATGATAAGTCTAACACAAGATGTCATAAACCCAAGTTTAAAGTATCAAGTAATCAATAAGCACGCGTGTAATAGGAATGTTTGTGTATTATGATTTAAGTGTAAGTTTCATAAGAAAACATGTTATACCCCAAAAAGTGTGAAAACGGTAAATTGGGTCATGTATACTCCCAAAATTGCATATGCGTTCCGATTATCCAAGACTGACGAGTTTGCTTGTGAGTGAGGATTTGATGGTAGGGTTACGTGATGTGTAGGGAGTGGTAAGATTCGGAATTTAGAAATTAAAGTAGTAAAAGTATGTATATATGAAAGTAATATCTAAGCCCTAAGAGCTTGCTTATGACACCATAATTAGTGGTTTCATGGGTCCCAAATTGCCCATTGGAATCATAACAACAACTCTAGAATCTTTGATATGATAGCTTAGGTTTATGATGGCTAATCATGGTATGATTAACACCACAAACTCAGCCATGTTTTTATATATTTATGTATAGTTTATATAGTAATAATATATCCTAAAACTAAGTCCAATCAAGTATTGTCATATAACATCATGTATGTCAAGCATGGAGGTTAGAAAACCTCATTATAAGATTCACCACTACACACAACATCATGAAGATGGTGGAAGGGTCATGAGTAACAATAAAGTAAATCTAATCTAACAAGTTATAAAATGTTCAAATGAAGGAGCGGAACTTAGTTTGGAAAGCCAAAGCTTCCATTTGTTCACACTTCACAAGTCACAAGTTCATCATATAAAAGATGATGTCTTGTGCTTGTTTTCATCATTGATTTGTTATGTATGAACATAAATAAAATGGGTGTTTGAACCCAAAACTTTGATGGAAATCCCCTAAACACAAACCCACAACCATAGACTAAGTTGTGAGTTTGGTGGGAACAAGATTCCATCAAGTTTTCTAATCAAAACATTAAGATTTAAAAAGATAAAAATGAGCAGAATTTAAAGTGCACTTTGGACCTCAAAAATGGTGAGGTTTCACCTTAGTTTGCCCAAGCAAACTTGTGAAAACCTTCCTAGAGGTTATCCAAGTGTTAGGAATAAAGAAACAAGAAGAAAATTGAAGTAGAAGTGACTTAAAACTCACTTTTTATGGCTGAAACTTTCTGATGTGTTGCTGAAAACTCAGCTGAGTTTAGAGAGGTTTTTGAAAGTGTTTGAGGGTTGTAAAAGTGGTAAAGGGGCTTGACATAAGTTGGTATTTATAGGGAATGATTTAGGGTTAAGTTGTTTGGCTTTAATTATAAGTGGTTGGAGGTTGTATTAAATAAAAAAAAAAGAGAACTTGGACACATGCTCATGACTTGCGGCCGCAAGTCTGTTCACAGCCCATAATCTTTTTTTTTGACAGTATATATTTGTTATTTAAAGTTTCTTAAGTCTTAATATAATACATATTATAATGTCTCCAACATATGAAATGAATAAAAATGGCCAAGAATGGCTGGAGATAACAAAACTGTGGACACATATGCTGGCCGAGACCAGCTGAGTTTCATTTATTATTTATATATATTTTTTTTGTTTTAGCCAAAAAGACTCTTAAAGTTTTATATATGGAGAAAAAAAATGGAAATTAGTGAATTGAACATGTGACTAGTGGAAATAAATGGTCAAAACAAATCCCTAAATGTGGTTGTTTGAACTTCACGGCTGTAAGGCCATTTTTATATCATTTATGGGCAACTTCTGTTATTTTGATTGTAGCCATAGTATAATGCATATTATATATTTTTTTTATGTAATATAAATATTTGTTTAAGTAACTTATTACACATATGAATTTAGCTTAGATATAATTGTTTAATTTACACATAAAAATATAAGTAATAAGTTTGTATAAGTTAGAAGTATGGGTTGTGTATTGTGAACATCATAACAAACGTTTGTATAATTTAACGTCTAAAGTCATGTATATCTTTAGAAGCACGGATATATACCAAATGAATGTATGTATCGAATCTATAAATGGATTCAAACGTACAGGCATGAATAAATAAACAAGGTTTAATTTGTATGAAAAACTCAATTTTTATTATGATCAAAGTTACAAGTCACGAAAACGGAAGCGAAATACTAACACGATACGGGTGTAAGTTTCCCAAAATAGGTACATGAATAACCCCTTTTTTTTATTAAAGTAAGTTTCAAAAGCGAGGCGTTACACTTCAACTCATCGTACCAATCCATTTGCCCCTCGAGGTCCTTCATCTTACCCTTGGTTGAATCCAGGTCTCCGCGCAGAGTGGAAAACTGTCGGTCATAGTGGCAACATCGGTCTACCCAAACCCCTCTCTACTTCTTGGAAGCAGATGCCGTCTCAGCTTGTGACGTAGATGCGATCTTCCCGGCAGGCCTAGTCCTCTTCCTACGACGATAATAGACTAACAGAGGCGTAGTAGGAGCGCGTGACTCAATGACAGGTAAAGATGACTAAGATAAAACAAGCGGAGGGATCTCAGCGATAGGCTCAATCACAGTAGCAGGTGGAACGACTGATGGCTCTAATGGTCGAGCCGTGACTGTAACATCTGTGCTTGTAATATTTATAAACAGTACAATTATCAATAAAACCTTTTTATTTGATTCCAATGTTTGTTTGGTTGTGTTTTACATTTTTCATGTTTTGACTTTTATGTAATTTCAAACTCTATATCACTTTCTGGAGAGTTAAACGCAAACTGGTGCGTAAACGTACTCAGTTTAACGCGAAAAATACTCCGGAACATCAACATATACTTAACATACCTTAAATAACCTTTACATAACTTAGAAATAAGTTTTGAAGGCTTTGGTATGGCAAAAACAAGTTAATTCGACTACAGGGACTAAACTTGACAAACTGCGAAAGTATGATGATTCGTACTGAAACAGACCTTCCGGAACATGACCATAAGTTAAACACACCTTAAATATCCTTTACATAGCTTAGAAATAGGCTTTGAGGGGTTCGGTGTGCTAAAATAAACTTTTGGGTCATTCAGGGACTGAAAGCGTCAAAAAGTGCACAAGTTTGCATTTTCGCGCATAACTCACGTTCTGAATACATTCGGAGATCCAAAAATTTATGTAAGCACTAAAATATTTTATTTTAGTGTTCGCCATAAGAAAAATCCATTCGTCACGTCATTTGGATCGTTTTTTGCGCTTGTGCGCATTCCGTCGTAATTAAGCGAACATCGCGTTCGTACGGCCAAACGAACCATCACCAGACATATTTTTGAACATGTTTCAAGTCCACAATGTTTAGGCAACATTTTAGGGCCTTAAAGTTGGCTTTACGGGCCTTAGAAGTGTCAGAAATGGCCTTAAACACATGCAGGGACTGAAACTGTCAAAATGGAAACATGTTTGCTGATCAGAAGCCTCAGGCGGCCCGCCTGAGACTTATCTGATCCTGAAGCGGGCCGCGTCCGCATATCAGACCAGATTCAATGATTTTAACATCAGGTTGCAGCTGTTTGATTCACCACCACACATTCCCAATTGTCTAGTCAGCTGATAAGGATCAAATTTTAGCTACCATAAGGTCCCGACACTTGTACGGGTGGGATTAAGGCACGTTTTCCATGAAACGATCTTAACGGTGGACCGAATACTATAAATACCCCACCCCCCATGCTTCAAAATCACAAGAATTTTGATTTGAGAAACTCTAAGTTGAAACCTTTGTTTCATACCTGAGATTTTTGAATCGAGATTAGCATTCGGGGACCCTTCGTAAGTATTCTTTCGTTCTTTTCTTTATTTTATTGCTTTTCGAGTCCGAAAGTCAAACTTTGTTTGACTTTCAGCGTTGACCGGCTTATGGTCAATGCGAAGTTCGTTTGAACTTCGCAACGTGATTGTAATCACGATGGTTATGGTCCCTTGGGACTATGCCTACTGATTACCACGTTGTCTAGGGTCGTAGGGTAAGCGATCTAATAAATCGCTTATACCTTCGAACCCGACCCAGTTTGGTCGATCATTAGTATCCGACCAAATACATTAGGTGACCATATTATATAGGGAATAACCTTCCGAGGTTATACCTTATGGTCACATCGTTTAAGTAGTTGTATGATAGGTAGTTTATATGCCTTAGGTAAATCACCAGAATACCCTTTTCATGTATAATTGGTAATTAAGCATATGTAACCTAAACTTTCGTCACATAACTGATTATGTAACATGTTTAGGCATATAACACTTGTCATAGGACTAGTTAGGCGGTCCGAACGCGTTTCACGCGAACGACGCGTTAAAGTAGCATAAGTTACCTAAACGGGTCGTAATGGGTCGTAAACACTTAGGTTAAGTTTCGTTTTAGTATGTAGGGTTTGTTAAACCATATTACACGAGTTTCCATACTCGTTTGGTTTACGAAACCTCATTCTATCCGATCTTCCGATTTAGGTCCGGTTTATTAACAAAGTTACCTATATTAGGTGCCGTTTGATTCCGAGATCTCTAGCATTACTTGGTGATTATCTTTAGACATCTGAGCAATCTTAATTGAGTACATAGACCCCTCTTTTACTGTTTTCCAAACGTTTTGGGGTGGAACACATGTGCCTACTTGTTACTTTCGTGCTTTCCTGTTTTCACATCATATACATGCTATGTTCGTTAGTACATTATAGTACATGATTTCATTACATTTCATGCTAGGTGTGCCCATTGTGTGCATTACTTAGTACATCGTTTGACATTACATTTCATGCTAGGTGTGCCCATTGTGTGCATTACTTAGTACATCGTTTTACATTACGTTTCATGCTAGGTGTGCCCATTGTGTGCATTACTTAGTACATCGTTTTACATTACATTTCACGCTACGTATGTTCATTTGATTACATACTTAGTGCATTGTTTTCACATGCTTACATTTTTGGTATGACATTTGGGTTGTTTACAATGGAACAATACATTCATTAACATTTGCTACGCCGTTCGTTAGTAGGTAGTGGTACCATAGGAATTGACAACTCCCGTTCCGGACATCCTGGGTATGGGGATGAAAGGAATGACCGAATTCGATATACATAATTTAGATAAACCTTTAATTTGTTTAAGGGTTTATCGCCACAGTCTCAAGGCTTGGATGTATGCATTTTCACAATACCGCATAGATGTTTGTATCAGAATAGCATGCATTTGTTACACAAAACATAACGTTGATTTAAACCATGTTTTACTTCAATACCTTGTTTTGTGCATTTTTACATATGGTTTAGTTGATATATTTCACATACCATACATGACATTTTGGTTACACATTACATGATCTACATCGAACATAAACATTTTGACATGGATATACACATTTGGTGGTTTACATTGGACATAGACATTTTGATATGGTTTACACAATAACACTTGACAATTAGTTTGTACATGAACAAAGTTACATTGGTGGTTGTTTGGGTAAGTGATTTAAGTAACGAGGAGTGTGTAATATGATACAAACATGGTGGATACGCCGCTGGTACTTCCTATATATAAGTGTTTGTATAATATTACATAGCGTAACGTTATTTAAATCATTTCAGTATAGACATATTACATTTTATACAAATAACATACTTTTCATAAGACATTGTTTTACAAAACAGTTTATCATATACAACTCATTTTACCTGGTTATTCATTTAACCTTACATTTACTTATACATATCAACTGATCTTATCGTTTTTCAAATGAATTATAAGACAAAGCAAATTACAAGGTTCATGACTAAACATTTTCTTAAACACAAGTCATGAATCTTATTTTCATAAACCTATGTATCTCACAGGCATTTTTATGCTGACGTACCTATTTTCACATGTGTTTTCAGGAGCTTTTCCGTAGCATGTTGATCACGACACTAGGGCGGACCTGTGCCTTAGAGACTAAAATCGGAGATAGACTTATTTAATTATGTTATAAACTCTTTTGATTTCTGTTTAAAACAATGTAACTCCTATGTTTATAAATAAAATACAACTTTGAATGCCATGGTTATGAAACAATTAATTCTGTTACAACACTCCCCGACGTTTCCGCCACGTTTTGTATGTTACACGTGGTCGGGGTGTGACAGAAGAGTTGGTATCAGAGCCAATGGTTATTGGGAATTAGGTTATTAGTAATGCTTTGACCTAGACTATAACTTTTCTAGGACCCTAACACAAGTTATCTTGTGTTTAGATCTTAAAACATGTACATCACCTATCCTTAGGTGATTATCAAAACAAGAAACCAAATTTTCCGAAACGATTTGTTTTGAAAATCAATCATCTGTTTTTGGATGATTTATTACAAGGTTTTGAACCCTCTATTGTAAGGTTTTGAACTCTCTTTTATATGGTTTTGAACCCTTTCAGTTTGAGTAAATTTTTGGCCTTGTGCCTTCAAATTTTTTTCAAAATCTCGTCAACGTTTTGGGTCTTAAATAATGTGAACATGTGCAAACTGGAAGAGAGAATGCCTGTATTCTGGGTTTTCTGTCTAGGAAAGCACTTCGTATACATCTCAACCAGACGCGAGACCAGTTGTGCTTACCTGGGAATTCTTGGGATGAGTGTTCACTTATAGGCGAGCATGTCTTCTTAATACATTATTTTAATCCATTTACTTTGATTAGTCACTGTGTGTCGTTTGTTTGCTTTGTGATATGGACGAATGACCACCATCTTTGCTGTTTTCAATTCTTGTTTTTATCATCTCATTCTTTCCATCCAATCATCTCACTCGTTTCCTTTCATGTTTCCTCTTTTAGAATGCCTCCTCGACGCGACAATCTGATTGCGACTGCCGAACTGGCAGAAATTATTGCGGAGCAGATAGCTGCTCAATTTCCAAATCTCTTTGCTCAATGGCACCAAGCCAACAACAACAATAATGCTCCATGCAAATACAAGGATTTCAACTCGGCTAAACCACTCAAGTTTAGTGGTTCTGAAGGAGCGACTGGGCTTCTTCAGTGGTTTGAGAGCATTGAGAATACTTTCCGCCACGTGCAGTGTCCGGATAATCGCAAAGTCGAGTTTGCTTCGAGTGTATTTCAGAAGAGGGCTTTGACATGGTGGAACGGGGTTATGAGAGATAGGGGTGCTGAGATTGCCTTGGCACAGACATGGGCTGAACTAAGAGCTCTTATGATGAGGGAATTCTGTCCTCGTCATGAGCAGCGACTTTGGAGAAGGAATTTGATGATTTGAAGCAGGATAGTGGTGAGCACAGGGCTTACACTGACAGGTTTGAGGAGTTGAGTCTACTTTGCCCAACTATGGTTACCCCACTCGACAAGGCTATCGAAAGGTACATCGACGACCTACCTGACTCGGTATAAGACATCCTTACTGGTAGTAACCCTACCACACTCCGTCAGGCAATCGAGTTATCAGCAACTTTAACTGAGTCGCAGATTCGGAAGAATAAGTTGCACAGAAAGGGTGACAAGGCAAGAAGCAGTCGGCTGACAAGGGGGATAGCAAGAAAGGTCAAAACAAGAATGGAAAGGACTCTGGTTCTTTGAAAAGGTCAAGGAAGCGTAGGGCTTCCCAAAATTTTGCTGTCACTGCCCAAGCTAATCAGGCAGCTCCCAACCAACCCGCACAGCCTCCAGCGAAGAAACCCTATTCAGGGAATGCACCTTTGTGTAATAGATGCAACAGTCACCATCAGCCGCAACATCAGTGCCGTTTCTGTACTAGCTGTGGGAAGTCAGGTCATCTTGCCGATGTTTGTCGGTTTGCTCAGAATCGCGCAGTTCAGAACCCGGCTCAACAAGTTGCTCAGCCTCCTGCTCAGCAACAGGGTCAAGCTGCACGACCATATTACCCACCGGGTGCTTGTTATAATTGTGGGGATCTGACCCACTACAGAAACCGGTGCCCAAGGCTAGCCAACCAGAACCAGAACCAGAATCAGGCTCCGGCTCGAGGCCGAGCCTTTAACATGAATGCCCAAGAGGCGCAGGCAGACGATAATGTGGTGAACGGTACGTTCTTTATTAATAATCAGCCTGCATCTGTTCTTTTTGATTCGGGTGCCGACAAGAGTTTTGTGTCATTGTCTTTTGAGCCAATGCTTCGCGTGTCTAGAACGAAACTAGGAAAACCTTTGACTGTAGAAGTTGCTAGTGGTGAACCCATTGTTCTTAATTCTGTTCTTCGCAACTGCCAGTTGAACCTTAACGACCATCTTTTTCCTATTGACCTTACGCCTATGCAACTTGGAAGCTTCGACGTCATTGTGGGTATGGATTGGTTATCCAAGCATCACGCAGAGGTAGTTTGTTTCGAGAAGATCGTTCATGTGCCGCTTTCGACAGGCGAGATCCTACAGGTTCGTGGTGAAAAACCTACCGGTGGTCTCAAGCTCATGTCTTGTTTTAAAGCTCGGAAGTATCTGCGAAAGAATTATGTGGCCTTCTTAGCACACGTTACAGAAGATAAAGGCAAGGGTAAGTCTATTTCAGATATTCCTGTCGTTCGGGATTATTCTGAAGTATTCCCTGAAGACTTACCTGGTCTACCTCCAGCACGCCAAGTCGAGTTCCGCATTGATCTCGTACCTGGTGCAAATCCCATTGCCAGAGCTCCATATCGTCTTGCACCATCAGAGATGCAAGAGTTATCTAAGCAGCTTCAGGAGCTCTCTGATAAAGGTTTTATCCGTCCCAGCTTTTCACCTTGGGGTGCTCCCATTCTTTTTGTTAAGAAGAAGGATAGATCGTTTAGGATGTGTATCGATTATCGTGAGCTTAACATGCTTACCATCAAAATTCGATATCCCCTACCTCGCATTGATGATCTCTTTGATCAGTTACAGGGCGCTTCTTATTTTTCAAAGATTGATCTACGTTCGGGATATCATCAACTTCGGGTGCATGAGGAAGACATTCCCAAGACAGCGTTCCGCACTCGATATGGGCATTATGAGTTCACAGTCATGCCATTCGGTTTGACTAATGCTCCTGCTGTTTTCATGGACTTAATGAATAGGGTCTGCAAACCTTATTTGGATCAGTTCGTCATTGTTTTTATTGACGACATCTTGATATACTCTAAGACGCGAGCTGATCACGAGCAACATCTTCGTCTTACTCTGGAACTCCTAAAGAAAGAGCAACTTTTCGCCAAATTCTCCAAGTTCGAATTTTGGCTTAAAGAAGTTCAATTTTTGGGGCATATTATCAACGAACGAGGTATTCATGTAGATCCCTCCAAGATCAGTGCGATTAAGGATTGGGATACACCTACTACTCCTACTGAAGTTCGTTCTTTTCTTGGTCTAGCGGGTTATTATCGCCGCTTCATTGAAAACTTCTCTAAGATTGAAGTTCCTCTAACTGCTCTAACTCAGAAGAACAAACCCTTTGATTGGGGATTCAAACAAGAGGAAGCTTTTCAACACTTGAAGCAGAAGCTTTGCGATGCGCCTGTTCTATCATTGCCTGAGGGTGATGATGATTTTGTCGTATATTGCGATGCATCTAAATTGGGTCTTGGCTGTGTTCTGATGCAAAGGAACAAAGTCATAGCATATGCATCGAGGCAGTTGAAGATACATGAGAAGAACTACACCACTCATGATCTTGAGTTGGGTGCAGTTGTTTTCGCTCTCAAGATCTGGAGACACTATTTGTACGGTACAAAATGTGTGGTTTTCACAGACCACAAAAGTCTTCAGCATATCTTCAATCAGAAAGAACTCAACATGAGGCAACGACGTTGGGTTGAGCTTTTAAACGACTATGACTGCGAAATTCGCTACCATCCTGGTAAGGCGAATGTCGTAGCTGATGCATTGAGTCGTAAGGAACGTACTAAGCTTCATTGCGTACGTGTTCAATCTGTTATTCAAGCTCGAACCGATATCCAAGCACGCATTTCTCAGGCACAACAATCTTGTGTTTCACAAGGATTGATGGATAAGGAATTTCCCTATCACATAACACCTGCTCTGGAACTGAAGGACAATGGATCGTATTACTTCATGGACCGCTTGTGGGTCCCAAGTCAGGATGATCTTCGTACCTTGCTTATGGATGAAGCCCATAAGTCTCGTTATTCTATCCATCCGGGCTCAGATAAAATGTATAAGGATCTTCGTATTCATTATTGGTGGCCTGGTATGAAGAAAGACATTGCCTTATACGTATCAAAATGCCTTACTTGTCTTAAGGTTAAGGCTGAACATCAACGTCCTTCGGGTTTATTGGTACAACCAGAGATCCCAGTTTGGAAATGGGAAAACATTACTATGGATCTCGTTACCAAACTTCCACGCACAAAGAAAGGTCATGATGCCATCTGGGTAGTTGTTGATCGTCTTACTAAGTCAGCGCACTTCTTGCCAATCTGTGAGGATTTTCCTGCTGACAGACTTGCTCAAATCTATGTGGATGAAATTGTGGCTAGACATGGTGTTCCTTTGAACATCATTTCTGACAGAGATGCTCGTTTCACTTCTCATTTTTGGAGAACCATGCAATCTGCTATGGGGACCCAACTTAATCTGAGCACAACTTATCATCCGCAAACGGATGGTTAATCTGAGAGAACAATCCAGACTCTGGAGGATATGCTTAGAGCTTGTGTGATCGATTTTGGTGGTAGTTGGGATTCACATCTTAAGTTGATTGAATTCTCCTACAACAACAGTTATCACACCAGCATCAAGATGGCTCCTTTCGAGGCTCTCTATGGTCGAAAATGTCGTTCACCAGTCTGCTGGAATGAGATCGGTGAGGCTCAGCTTACTGGACCTACCCTCATTTTAGAGACAACTGACAAGGTCAAGAAAGTTCGCGATAACCTTCAGACAGCTATGAGCCGTCAAAAGAGTTACGCGGATCCAAAACGCAAACCCTTGGAATTTCAAGTCGGTGATCGAGTATTACTTAAGGTCTCACCTTGGAAAGGTGTGATCAGATTTGGAAAGAAAGGAAAACTTGCACCTAGATACGTTGGACCATTTAAGATCGTCGAAAGAATTGGAAAGGTAGCCTACAGACTCGAGTTACCTCCTGAACTTGGAAATGTTCATCCAACCTTTCACGTATCCAATCTCAAGAGGTGTTTAGCTGATGAGAATCTCCACATACCGCTTGACGAAATTCGTGTTGGCAAAACACTGAAATTTGTTGAGAAACCAGTGGAAATCATGGAACGTGAAGTCAAGTGGCTTAAACGCAAGCGCATTCCTTTGGTCAAAGTTCGCTGGGAAGCTAAACGTGGACCCGAGTTTACTTGGGAACGCGAAGATCAAATGAAGGCGAAATATCCACATCTTTTTCCACAAGTTTCCTCTAAATAAATTTCGGGACGAAATTTCCACAAGTAGGGGAGACTGTAACATCTGTGCTTGTAATCTTTATAAACAGTACAATTATCAATAAAACAATGTTATTTGATTCCAATGTTTGTTTGGTTGTGTTTTACATTTTTCATGTTTTGACTTTTATGTAATTTCAAACTCTATATCACTTTCTGGAGAGTTAAACGCAAACTGGTGCGTAAACGTACTCAGTTTAACACGAAAAATACTCCGGAACATCAACATATACTTAACATACCTTAAATAACCTTTACATAACTTAGAAATAAGTTTTGAAGGCTTTGGTATGGCAAAAACAAGTTAATTCGACTACAGGGACTAAACTTGACAAACTGTGAAAGTATGATGATTCGTACTGAAACAGACCTTCCGGAACATGACCATAAGTTAAACACACCTTAAATATCCTTTACATAGCTTAGAAATAGGCTTTGAGGGGTTCGGTGTGCTAAAATAAACTTTTGGGTCATTCAGGGAAGGAAAGAGTCAAAAAGTGCACAAGTTTGCATTTTCGCGCATAACTCACGTTCTGAATACATTCAGACATCCAAAAATTTATGTAAGCACTAAAATATTTTATTTTAGTGTTCTCCATAAGAAAAATCCATTCGTCACGTCATTTGGATCGTTTTTCGCGCTTGTGCGCATTCCGTCGTAATTAAGCGAACATCGCGTTCGTACGGCCAAACGAACCATCATCAGACATATTTTTGAACATGTTTCAAGTCCACAATGTTTAGGAAACATTTTAGGGCCTTAAAGTTGGCTTTAAGGGCCTTAGAAGTGTCGGAAATGGCCTTAAACACATGCAGGGACTGAAACTGTCAAAATGGAAACATGTTTGCTGATCAGAAGCCTCAGGCGGCCCGCCTGAGACTTATCTGATCCTGAAGCGGGCCACGTCCGCATATCAGACCAGATTCAATGATTTTAACATCAGGTTGCAGCTGTTTGATTCACCACCACACATTCCCAATTGTCTAGTCAGCTGATAAGGATCAAATTTTAGCTACCATAAGGTCCCGACACTTGTACGGGTGGGATTAAGGCACGTTTTCCATGAAACGATCTTAACGGTGGACCGAATACTATAAATACCCCACCCCCCATGCTTCAAAATCATAAGAATTTTGATTTGAGAAACTCTAAGTTGAAACCTTTGTTTCATACCTGAGATTTTTGAATCGAGATTAGCATTCGGGGACCCTTCGTAAGTATTCTTTCGTTCTTTTCTTTATTTTATTGGTTTTCAAGTCCGAAAGTCAAACTTTGTTTGACTTTCAGCGTTGACCAGCTTATGGTCAATGCGAAGTTCGTTTGAACTTCGCAACGTGATTGTAATCACGATGGTTATGGTCCCTGGGACTATGCCTACTGATTACCACGTTGTCTAGGGTCGTAGGGTAAGCGATCTAATAAATCGCTTATACCTTCGAACCCGACCCAGTTTGGTCGATCATTAGGATCCGACCAAATACATTAGGTGCCCATAGTATATAGGGAATAACCTTCCGAGGTTATACCTTATGGTCACATCGTTTAAGTAGTTGTATGATAGGTAGTTTATATGCCTTAGGTAAATCACCAGAATACCCTTTTCATGTATAATTGGTAATTAAGCATATGTAACCTAAACTTTCGTCACATAACTGATTATGTAACATGTTTAGGCATATAACACTTGTCATAGGACTAGTTAGGCGGTCCGAACGCGTTTCACGCGAACGACGCGTTAAAGTAGCATAAGCTACCTAAACGGGTCGTAATGGGTCGTAAACACTTAGGTTAAGTTTCGTTTTAGTATGTAGGGTTTGTTAAACCATATTACACGAGTTTCCATACTCGTTTGGTTTACGAAACCTCATTCTATCCGATCTTCCGATTTAGGTCCGGTTTATTAACATAGTTACCTATATTAGGTGCCGTTTGATTCCGAGATCTCTAGCATTACTTGGTGATTATCTTTAGACATCTGAGCAATCTCAAGTGAGTACATAGACCCCTCTTTTACTGTTTTCCAAACGTTTTGGGGTGGAACACATGTGCCTACTTGTTACTTTCGTGCTTTCCGGTTTTCACATCATATACATGCTATGTTCGTTAGTACGTTATAGTACATGATTTCATTACATTTCATGCTAGGTGTGCCCATTGTGTGCATTACTTAGTACATCGTTTGACATTACATTTCATGCTAGGTGTGCCCATTGTGTGCATTACTTAGTACATCGTTTTACATTACATTTCACGCTACGTATGTTCATTTGATTACATACTTAGTGCATTGTTTTCACATGCTTACATTTTTGGTATGACATTTGGGTTGTTTACAATGGAACAATACATTCATTAACATTTGCTACGCCGTTCGTTAGTAGGTAGTGGTACCATAGGAATTGACAACTCCCGTTCCGGACATCCTGGGTATGGGGATGAAAGGAATGACCGAATTCGATATACATAATTTAGATAAACCTTTAATTTGTTTAAGGGTTTATCGCCACAGTCTCAAGGCTTGGATGTATGCATTTTCACAATACCGCATAGATGTTTGTATCTGAATAGCATGCATTTGTTACACAAAACATAACGTTGATTTAAACCATGTTTTACTTCAATACCTTGTTTTGTGCATTTTTACATATGGTTTAGTTGATATTGTAGGACCGGTTTTGACTCCGAAATGATTGCGAAACGAACGTGAAACGTGCGGAATCCGTACACGAACGTGACCTAAACACACATGACGTAATATAAACGTGATTCTTTGATAAAATCTGAAATTGTACAAACACTTGAATCACTTAGAGACTTTCTCTCTCTAGAACTAGAGCTCTTCAAATCTCTAAAATGGCAAAAGTTTCTAAACTAAACATAACCTCCCTATTTATAGGCATTGACTATTAATGAGATTTCTCATTAATTACAATTATGCCACCTTGCCTTTTTGACTAGCTATTTCATCATAACGACTCGTTTTCTTCTGTTTCTTGCTACGGCTCGGATTGACGAAGGCTATAGACATAAATGCACTAACAGACTCCCCCTTGGATATTGCCGCAGTCAATCTTGATTATTGAGTCAAACTCTTAGCGTCTTCTCTTTCTCTCTCTCTCTCTTTCTTTATCAGGCTCCCCCTTTCGTCAAGCTTCCGTGCTTTGGGATCGACACCTTGCTTTCCGTATACAAGCTCCCCCTTGCTTTGAGCTCGTCTTCAGACTCCCCCTTAGACTCAGCTTCCGGGATCGTAGTCTGGTACAACATCTGCAATCACTCAAACATTTATAAGTAACAGCATTTCAAATTTCAGCTATCCAGGAATTGTAACCTGCCTTACTCAACATTCTAAACAAACAATTTCCATGAATTTGGCAGTTTCATCGAATCGAATCGGAAACTAGCTCTATAACAGTATAAGCATCCAAATCCCTCACAGTTAATCATCCAAGTCCAAACTAATGACCTTGGAGATATCACAAACTGTTTTTGAAAATTTTTGATTTTAAATCAAGTTTCAAATTAATGAACTTGTTTTATTTTCAGAAACACAATCAGCTTACTTAAATTTTGAAACTCAACATTTCAGATATCGGTTGTCGAAAATAAAACAGAATCAAAAATCTTTTTGTATTTTCTGAAAATATAAAGCAGTAAAGAAATATGTACAAACATATTTACAGACAATATTTTTGTTTGAGTATGCGTCAGAGGATCATATCAGTTTTCGACAAGTCACAAGTACCGTTGAGCTTAGTTACACAGTAAGTATTAAACAATTCACTTAGATTGTCGATATACTTGTCCACTTAAATTTTCATACACATTTCAACTAATTCAGGATACGAATTAAATGTTTTAGAGACTTAAACTTATACGTGTGTCCCACCTCTTGAATATACTCCCGTATCCAGAATCCCAATAATCAGTCTTACAGGTGAGTATACTGCAATGATATCTGTATATAAATTAGGTATGCGAGGGCCGAGGGATCTCAGGTCGATACTTCCGTATACACAGAGAGATATCAGCTTCGACTTTACGATATGTCCCCTTTAGAGGATCTTTTTGCTTACAACAGCAGCGAATATCAATTTTATTGTTTCATCGGCATGCTGAGGGTTTAAAGCTATATTTCAAGCATTTCAGAAAGTATTATTCAAGGACTAGGTCAGAACTACCGTTCAGCAGAAGTCCCGGAATAATACCCCAGACATCATTGGGTATAAAGACCTAGTATATCAGATTATGAGACCTTTCAAACGAGATTTCAGGGGTTACCTATATATCCAAGTAGTGTTCCCCACAAAATAAGCAAGTTTGAATTTAGGTTTATATCCCGAAAAAGTTTACTAAATGTATAAAAACCTACCGACACATCCACAGTGAGATCGTTTAACACATTTAAACTTTCCATTTCTTTAGCGTACTGTAACTGTCTACTGATGTACTATCATTTCCTCTTTTTATGCAAAACTCAAATTTTTGAATTTTATCATGTTTTTGACTTTTTCAAATTTTCAAATGTTTTTGTATTTTCTAACAACATTACTCCCCCTAAAATGCAAAACCATTTAAAGAAAATTTGACAACCAATACTGATAGCTTTGTCTCGCCATCCATTTTCTGCATCTCATGCTCTGTTTTGCAGAAAATATAACATACCCCCATGATTTACAACCCATTGATCTTAACAGTTTGAAAACCGTTTTTCAATCTGACGAAAGTAATCATGTTTGTTCAGCCGTGAGGGTTTCGGCATATTCAATCAACACTCTCCCTTACAACAAACTATTTTCCCATAATGATTTCAAAACACTTAAGTTTGTTTTAATCAAAATGGTTTTTCCGGAAAAATTAGTTTGTTTACCCATCACTTGTGGGTTCGGGGTCATCTCATCACCTTGTTCTCTTTTAACCATTTTGAAAATTTAACAATATTAGGTCAAACACCACTATCACTTGTAGAAAATCAAGTACAACTTAATGTCCTTGATTAACCACTTGTAAGACGAAATATCACAGTTACCATCCTGTGAATTTCTCAAGAATGATGCCGATACCTGCTTCACACTTACCAACCTGGAAGCTCCGGCAAGTCAGGAATTCAACCAACAGATTTTGACACCCAAGCCTGACCAGCCTTAGGCGCATTTTGAGTTTTTCTCTTTTCTTCATAAAATTCTTTCACTCCTTTTTCCTTACCATCAGCCATCTTGCTAAAAATATGTTTAACATTGTTATTAAACATTTTTCCAGCATCAACACCATTTGATTTTAGGTTTGCGGCTCGTAATGGTGGAAAATTCTCATCATTCATTAACAGAACTGTTTCTTCCCTTTTTACCTCAACTTGTGGCTCCTCTGATTTTGTGGAATCAGATTCATTGCCCAATCTTGGCTTGTCTGACTTGGATGAGTCAGATTCATCACCAATAACTTTCTTCTTTTTCTTCCTTTCTGTCCTCAGATTTGTATCTGAAGAATTCGATTTGCTTGACTTTGCAGTCGAGTGAATCGATTCATCAGAACTTTTATTCGAATCAACCAGTGAACCCGAAGACAAAATCTTCTCCAAATACTCTCTTGCCTTCTTCCTCTTCTTCCTCAGTCTGTCTCTCTGTCCCTGCGAAAGCTTTACTTTCTTATCTTCCACTTTCTGTTCTTTGGGCTTGACAGTGACTGGTTTCTTTATCGTTCTCTGAGATTCAACCCTTGATCTTCCCATCGATCTCCTTGGGCAATCTCTGGCAATATGTCCTCTGATATGGCAATTATAGCATCTTCGTGTTTCAAAATTCCAATTATGGCAGTTAACAGCAATGTGTCCTCTAACACCACAGGTGTAGCACACTCTGTTATCATACCATCTACCATCTTCAAACCACATATTCAGATCATAACATTGTTTAGATTTGTGGTAATCATAGCTCCTCCTGTAAGCATGATTTGTCCTTTGAGCACTGTGGTCAAACCTGCACCACTTATTACCAACATTTTGTGAGTTTTCATTTACAAATTTTTGTGATTTTTGATAATGATTGGATGATTTATCTGATGAGCTTTTATTTTCAATTTTAGAATTTTTCAAATTTTTAACTTTTTGTTTCTGTTCTACACTCTTCTTAACAGGTTTTTGTTTAGAACATTCACCTGTTTCAGTAGATTGCAAAACAGTATTTTGAAAATTTTCTTGTAAATCTAAAAATATTTTTCTTTTCTTTTCTTTTTCATCATCAGATATTTCATCACAATTTTCAATTTTGACTTTGTCAAAATTTGTGACGTTGTCACTTATTAGAACAGAATTAATCGGTTTTGGAGAAACATGTGATGTAAAATTCTCAAAACCTTTCAATTTCACTTCAAGCTCTTTGATTTTAATCCGAGTTTTTTCAGCTTCTTTTTCAAGCTGAATGATTTTAGCAAGATGAGAATTGATTTCAATTTGTTTTTCAAGATTATCTTTACCAAAAATATCTCTCTCATCTTCTAAAATCTTTATTTGACTTTTGAAATCATTTTCTAATTGTTTAAAATTTTTATTTTCTGATGACAAACTCTCAACATTCTTCAAAAGTTTGTCATTTTCAGATCTCAATTTTTCGCAGTTCAAGCGCAACTCCAGAATCTGTTCATCATCAATTTTCTTCCCATCTTTCAAAGCTTTGTTTTCCAATGTCAAATTCTCCGCATCACTCAAGAATTTGGCATTGTCTGCTCCAAGTTTATCACATTTTGAGCACTTTTCATTCATCTTTTCAGCATCGGCTTCTTTCTTTGTTTCCATCCTGTATGTTCCTGCACAAAAAATTTTAACAAAATCAAGAGAATTCATATTTTCATCAATATAACAACCTCTCTTAATATCGTATTTCATAACCCTTTTTGCTGCAAGACACACAGAGAATCTTTTTCTCATTTCGATGATCACTTCCAAATTTATCTTTTCTAAATCCTTTTTCATTTCACTCATCAACTCTTCTTTTCTTTTTTCTTTATCAAACATATGCGATCTAAGCATATTGATGAATTCTCTTAAATGAAGTTTTGAGAAATTCTCTTTCTTTTTTAGTTCACTCAAAAATTCATCCCATTCTATTGGTAATGCTTCAGCAAATTTTAAGATTTTTTCAGCAGTTGAAATCCTTATCTCATATCTATCTAACCTATCAATCAAATCATCAAACCGTTTATCCAACTTTTCCAAAGATTCATTTTTCATGCAGAAAAAATTTTCGAATCTTTTATTCCAAATGTCCTTCTTATCTCTCTTATCAAACCAAGATCCAGAAGTCCAATCATTTAAATCTTTAAGATTCTCGTTTTCCTGTTCATCAAACATTTTAGCCATCTTGAATAACCTGGACAAACAAACAAACACAATCACAATCAGTTTAAAGGTTTTTCAATTAACTGAAACAAACTGGTACTCGAACTGATGATTTTGTGTGTGGACTGAACGTTGACCAACTGTACGGACAGATATGACCCGGAATGAATTCAATTGATCTGACCCTTCAAAATCTTTGAACTCCAAACCGTATGAACTGGACAATTATCACGCAGCTTGACCACACAAAATGACTTGACCAATCAAACGTATTGATCAAACCGTGCTCCAAACCTTGTGACCTGATTACCGACAAGTGACAACTGACAAACTGATATATCACTACACTATTTCAGCAAACACTTTTGCAAATAACCGACAACAACAATGTATATCTAATTCTGATAGTGATTGGATTTGATAGGGCCGTACCCACTAACCCAACAACAATCTGTTATATCGAACAATGATTGGGCCTACAATTAACTTTGCCGACAAACAGAAATCTCAAACACTAGTTCCAACAACATCACATGTAATTCATTGATTATCTCAAATGTATTAAATGACCAACACTTAAATCTGAATTTATGATTGGGCCGACAATCTTTTAAATGTGTAGACACAAATCACACATTCACCAATATACATTAAATGTTTCACATGCCAAATTGTTTATCTCAATCCCACTGAACCGACAAATGACAAATCAACTCGAATTTAATAGGGCCGTCTGTATGGACTTATTAATATGTGGCCAACATCCCGTTTATCAATTCAATGCTCATTGGACCTTAAATTTCTTGAACTCCCAACTTGTGATGAACACACATGCAATGAATATTCAAACTGACTTTAAGAAACACGTGAACTGACAAGCTATTATTACTGAACTGTTCGATAATCTCAACACACCACACAATTCAGACCACTTTCTTTTGATTATAAATGGCCGACAAGCAAATCAGATTTCAACTGCGATACCCCTTGATATGATGTCACAAAAGCGAACCACACCAGCGAATCTCAAGAGCGAACCTACTGTTAATATGACAAATGAGCGGACCTCAACTATTTTGTCACTAAAAGCGGACCAGATAATGTCCGGATGAGCGGACCAGATATTGTTCAAATGAGCGGACCAGATATTGTCCGGATGAGCGGACCAGGTATTGTCCGAATGAGCGAACCAGACTTGTTCGTAAAAGCGAACCTGCAATTTTGACAGCGATTTCGAACAGAAAAACTTAGATTTCTCCTAAACGGTTACGAATTTGGATCTGAAACTTGGTAGGGTTATAGATCAGGTATATACGCACAACATATCAAAAAATCAGACGATTTGGACCATAAAAACCCGTTCAATTTGACGTTTTTCAGTAAAAAACGTGAAAAATATGAAAAATATGAAGAACTAGATGAAATCGGATCTGAATCGGCTGAAATCTGGTACGTAAACGATGTGTTTGATCAAGCAATCGAGCTCCTAGCTCTGATACCACTTGTAGGACCGGTTTTGACTCCGAAACGATTGCGAAACGAACGTGAAACGTGCGGAATCCGTACACGAACGTGACCTAAACACACATGACGTAATATAAACGTGATTCTTTGATAAAATCTGAAATTGTACAAACACTTGAATCACTTAGAGACTTTCTCTCTCTAGTTTCTCTCTCTAGAACTAGAGCTCTTCAAATCTCTAAAATGGCAAAAGTTTCTAAACTAAACATAACCTCCATATTTATAGGCCTTGACTATTAATGAGATTTCTCATTAATTACAATTATGCCACCTTGCCTTTTTGACTAGCTATTTCATCATAACGACTCGTTTTCTTCTGTTTCTTGCTACGGCTCGGATTGACGAAGGCTATAGACATAAATGCACTAACAGATATATTTCACATACCATACATGACATTTTGGTTACACATTACATGATCTACATCGAACATAAACATTTTGACATGGATATACACATTTGGTGGTTTACATTGGACATAGACATTTTGATATGGTTTACACAATAACACTTGACAATTAGTTTGTACATGAACAAAGTTACATTGGTGGTTGTTTGGGTAAGTGATTTAAGTAACGAGGCGTGTGTAATATGATACAAACATGGTGGATACGCCGCTGGTACTTCCTATATATAAGTGTTTGTATAATATTACATAGCGTAACGTTATTTAAATCATTTCAGTATAGACATATTACATTTTATACAAATAACATACTTTTCATAAGACATTGTTTTACAAAACAGTTTATCATATACAACTCATTTTACCTGGTTATTCATTTAACCTTACATTTACTTATACATATCAACTGATATTATCGTTTTTCAAATGAATTATAAGACAAAGCAAATTACAAGGTTCATGACTAAACATTTTCTTAAACACAAGTCATGAATCTTATTTTCATAAACCTATGTATCTCACGGGCATTTTTATGCTGACGTACCTATTTTCACATGTGTTTTCAGGAGCTTTTCCGTAGGATGTTGATCACGACACTCGGGCGGACCTGTGCCTTAGAGACTAAAATCGGAGATAGACTTGTTTAATTATGTTATAAACTCTTTTGATTTTTGTTTAAAACAATGTAACTCCTATGTTTATAAATAAAATACAACTTTGAATGCCATGGTTATGAAACAATTAATTCTGTTACAACACTCCCCGACGTTTCCGCCACGTTTTGTATGTTACACGTGGTCGGGGTGTGACAGTGACAATAGTGGCATCCACCACTGGTGCGATACTAAGAGATCCTCCAATAGCAGGGACACCTCTAATCACGTCATCGATAACTGGTACTGTGCCAGATGATTGTCCCGTCTCATGAATCGAGAGAGGAGCATCATCATTGTCATCAATCCACCCATTGGTAGTGAAAGCGTATCGGGGGTCTACCTGGCTGGCAAAGGCAGCAGGATCGATGTGGAAAGATGAAGCAAACTCAGCAATACCAACCACCAGTGGGGTCGTGATAGGTATCTCTGGTAGAATGGATCTGGGTGAAGTCTTGAAATCTGGCTCGCTACCTGAGTCATGGATCTCGATGACCTCGTGTTTGTGCGACATATGTGACACATATATAACCGTACAAGTAAGTGTGTGATCAAAATAAATAATAACACATCAGGCCCAAATAAACAGAAAATCACGTATGCACATAAACACGTAATGGTTTTCATACATGATAAAATTTTCCATGTTTATTTAAAAATTTTGGCTTCGAGAATTTTGGACTTTCAATCTCAAAATTCTTCGGTTGTAGTCTAATGTTTTCTCCCGAAAACATCTAGTTCGCTAACAACCATTGGCTCTGATACCAACTTCTGTCACACCTCAAAAACGTCACAGTGGAATATAAAACGTAGTGGTGATGAAAGTTGGTGCCCATTTCTATCTTGATGTTTGATGCATTATATTGTTGGACATAATAACTTAGTTAAAACATATATTTTAAACTTAGCGTTCCACAACCATCATAACCATGACATATTTAAGTTGTGTTTGATCCTCATGGATCTTATTACATTTGTCCCAGAATGTTTAAAAGTTAGTCCAACATATTTAAGTGACAAAACATGCATCAACAACCACAAGTTACACCACGATTCTCGAAGCCGGACTTAAGTACCTGTAGAACACGTTTAAAATCAAGTGTCAACACAAAGGAAGGTGTGCTCACATATTCAAATTTAAACAATTTGATCCTAAGGAAAAGCTTTCTAATTATGTGTTTATTATAAAACATCCATATAATTTTTAGAAAGTCCATTTATTTCCTTAATAAAATCCATGGGTCATCCGTCGTAGGTTTTTCAATTGAAGCCTCCACAATAGGGCATTTTCCCAAGTTTTGTATATTAAATTTATAGCGTCAACGTTCAGACTCGTATGTTAGCTAGACAATACGAACTATATATTTACCATGTAGGGATAATCAAGGCTAGACTATAAACAGAATATCAATTCGTCGTTTGACTTGGCACGGGGCGAACGGTCACGACGGGGTTGTCAACCCGATAGATCTACCAACAATTCCTCGCGTGCAATACTTAAATGATTAAACGACATCATTGGCGCATGGTCCATATCGAGACCATCTATGATGCCTGCCTCACATACAATATATATATCATACTAATATGACAAATTTAATATAATTGGTTGTACGAAATTTACTGAAATCCCTTGGACCAAGCAAACCCGTCCCAACAACACGGTTGGATTTTCCTCTGAAACACCGTACCATCCCAGTTTCTCCTCGAAACATATATTTATCAAAAACGTTTTATCTCGAAAACGTATAATTTATCAAAACTCCATATATTTTTAATGAAAATATATGATTTATATTAAAAGGTATGTTTTAATTCAAAAACATTATTAAACCCTTTTAGGCGTGTTCTTCCCCGAAAACATATACAAAACAGTAAAAAAAAGGGGGTTTAGTGACACTCACATTTGGGTGCGTATTTTTAAATAGCGCAATCTCACAGACTGATTTCTACACGTCCTATTATATGTAGGAATGATTTTTAAATCAATATATCACAAAAATCCTAAGTTTCTCCGTTTCTTAGAATTGTCACATAACTTTGAGATTTTCTTGAAAAGTTATCGTTTTTGATTATGTTGCCACGTTAATATATATATGAATCCATATATATATATATACATATATATATATATATATGATTTTTGCTACTTGAACGATTTTATTAGTGACCATGATCATGTAAATCCGTTAACACACCCGTTTATACGTAATATATCTACGATTTGCGCGTCGTAATATATTTACATAAACGTACACATAAGTTAATATCATAACACGTGTAATCTCGTTAACTTATCTATTTTGTCATTTTTAAGGCAAATATACATAAAATATCTTATATGTATCAAATTTCATGCTCGACAAACCAGTTACACGTTTAACGCAATGTTACCATTTCTACCACATAAAATGCACAAGTATACATGCATAATCTATCTTTCTCGTTATCATGTCAAGTCTTAACATATTTTCACATAAAAAACAACCCATACTAGTGTATATTGAAAAATGCGTATTTTAGCGATTCGGTAACGTTTTCGGGCGTCGGAAGTCACGTATGACCAACCAAACACCAAATAAACTTATAATTAGTTAAAATACTCATTTTTAAACCAAAAATATAGTTTACTTACTGATTTAAATCAGTTTCATAAAAATCGTTCGAAAAGCCGATTTTTGACCGTTTTAATACATAGTTTTGCGTTAAACGTTACTATAATCATCCCAACTCGGAATGACTTGATATTTTAACACAATACATGTTATTTACTGATTAAAATAGTGGTTAAAATCATATTAGTGCAGTTTTGTGTAAGTCACATAAATCACGTGATTTCACGTATTTTACAATTTCTAATGCACCAAGTACAACATGCAAAGCTAGTAAACATTATGACAAAGTTATATACCATTAAACACTTCAAATATTTACATTTTTTGTGTTTAGAATCTGATTAAAATTTATTTTTATCAAATGATGTTCAAATCATCATTTCACGATCATATTCCAACATGCATGATCTAGTAAATGCATCTAATGCATCCATAACATGTTCTAATCATTTTGTATGAACTTGAATGCATCTAGACCTTCATTTAACTCATGTTTCACATACTCAAAGATTCCAACATTCATATGATCATCATCCAATCATTTATTATATATGCAAGACATACACCTTCTTACATATTTAAGTCTTTTTATCATCAAAAATTCACATGCATGTGTACATATACATGTATATATATATATATATACACGACACATATACATACATACATAAACTTCCAAAGTTTTATTTTTTAACATATCCATTTCAAATCATTAAAACCTTTTTAGAATATTCCTTTGATCACACATGCATTTCACTTTACAAAAATCATATCAAACAAGAATCTATCAAAAGTCAAAACTCAATATACATATAAATACATACATACATACATACGGCCACACCCATATATATATATATATATTCATCCATTTTTTTTTGTTTCAAAAACCCATTTGTTTTAGTTTCAAGTTTATGTTTAAATCTAAGAACAAAAGAAACCTTCCACTAGCATCTTCATCACCAAGAATCATGAACATGATTTGAAAGAAAATATGTTATACCTTGAAGATTCTTAGTGGGTTTTGAAAATAATGATGATATGAAGCCTTGTTCTTGCTCAAATCTTCTTAGAATCACCTTCAAACCTTCATGTAAGCTTGAAAACACCTTGGAATGCCTTCAAATATTCAAGAAATGGTTTGAAATTTTTGAATGTGTCTGGATATAGGGGTGTTCGGCCGAGCTTATTAGTGAGAGAGAGAGAGAGAGTTTGATTTTTGATCTTGAGTTTATTTAATGGAGTGTTGTAAAGGTTAAAATGATTAGATTTAGACATAATGTTACACTTGGCATCAAATCACATTTTCAAGAAAGGTGGGCACCTCCCCTAGCTGCCACCTCTTTCTCTTCTCACACACACTACACGCATACACACACATATATATATACACATATAAGTAATATAGTGTAAAAACAGGTATTTTACAGGATACCGGGTATTTTATCTAGTGTTTCAATCCCGTTTAATTACGTTTTAAATTATTTTTATCATTCTATAAAAAATAATCACACAAAATTATTACTAAAATAATTACCAGTTGCCTTGACTTGCTGCGGTGACAGTATTTTGCCTAATACGCTCAGTATCGCGCGGTACGCGCTCAAACTCGAAAAATAGAGTTTCTTAGCGTTTTAATTTATTTTTCCTCCCGAATATGACTAAAATTACTATTCTAAGCATAACAGACTATTTTTAGGATTTTAACACTGATCGGGTGGTGACCGACGTTCATTTCGCATTTTAATCGTTACGCGATAAGCGTTTATCTTATCGTTGCCAACATAATTTTTACCAATGTTTTAATTTACCAACTCATTAAATATCATATATAAACATCATAATCAGTCAAATATAGCCTTTTTATCTATTCACAACACGTGTAACAATTGTACGGTACGGCCTGAAAAGCCGGGTGTCACACCAGCTGATGTTTTAAAGAAGTCTGAGACGCTAAATTTCGAGAAAAATGCAGTTGTGGATAAACATTTTAAAGTTTTAAGCAATAACGAATCAAGTGTTTCTAAAAAACAACCTAAATTTCAAAATCAAAAGAATGAGGCTCAAACAAAATCGATCAGTATTGAGTTTGCATTGATGAACGATCTGACTAAGTTCATCAAATAATTTCAATCAAGCAAACCAGCTGAATCAATCACTCCATCTGACTCTACATGTGATTCTTCAGAAACAACTATTTGTGAAAATTCAGAATTAGTTGCATCTGCTGAATCTAGTGATTTGTCATTTTGAATACTTGAATCATAACCAACAACAAAAGCTTCTGTTTAGCTACAAAATGTTATTTATTCTCAATCTACTGAACAATAGGTGTCACTTGAAACTGATAGCTTCAATGCTACAGATTCAACTGACACGGTTTGTGAGAAAGTGAAAGTTACTAACATGGTTACTTCATCTGCAGAACAAGTGATTATAGAAGATTGGGTAGAGGATGAGGAGGATGACGAGCTTGACTTAAATGTTTTGAAAAATAAAATTCAAAAACACAATCTTTCAATTTCTGAAAATTTAAACAATATTTCAATTTCTGCTAGTACTTTAAATTGTGTGGGCTCTGTATTTAAGAGCGATGAATGTTTGGTTGATTCTCTTGACTCTGTTACTGGTTGTTTAAATTATACTGTTTTGCCAAATAAATCTGATGCATCTAAAAATTTGTTGGTTAAAAAAGTTAGACAAGGTGGTCAAACAAAGTATGTTCCACCTAAATCAAAGGCTAAAAATGTGTGTGCTATTGATTTAGATAACAAAATTTTAGAAACACAAGACAACAATAAGCAGGGTAAGGATTAAAGTAAGTCAGCTTCGTCAAGGCCTCAGGGTCCACATGGGTCTTCAAGTTCTGAAAAGGTAGATAGATCTCCAACGAAGTCCCATGTGAAACAACAAATATGCTACACATGTAGCATCGCTGGTCACATAGCAAGAAATTGTATGCATCGTCGAGAAAAACTCAAGGAAGGGGAGCATCAGAAGGCTCCAAAAGGGAATAACAAACAATCTAAACATGTGAAGGTTGAAAAACCTAAACATGTGAAGAGTTTGGATTCCAAGGTGAAGCCTTCTGATGGAGATTGGAACAAGTCAAAACTCTTAAACAAGAATAATCAACTAAAGTCTCCACAACAGATTTTTCAAAATAAAAAAGGTTTAATAAAGAATAAGAAATTGTGGAGACCTAAAAGCCCTGTTCAATCTACTCCTTCGGAATCCTCATGTTCTGGTAATAGAACTGCCTGCTCAAATAATAACATAGTTTGGATGAAAGTAACATATGTTGATGCAAAGGGTTTCCCAACACCACTATGGTCTGGGTACCTAAAACTGATTGATCCTGCAATATGTGTAGGAATGGCTGTGGAGGACTATCTCCACAACAAATATTGTTTTTTGTTTTTGAGAGATATGACTGGAGACTTATCCCAGCTAAGTGACCTTGAGGAATTTCAATGGAGGATTTGTTTCTTTTGTGGGAGGTGAGAAGGGTCAGATAACCCATAGAGGCACTGTAAGGAATGGCGATCTCTGTTTCAAAAATGTTAAATACGTTCCTGAGTTAAAGCATAGCCTACTAAGTGTTTCTCAAATCTGTGACAATGGCTACTCAACTCACTTCACCAATTGTAACACCTTGGAAATTTGTGTTGAATTATATGATGACATGTGTCCAATTAACTCTCAGTTATGCCACGTTGTTGGACGAGTGGGACTAAATGTGTAAACTTGTGGAAGAATGATTGTGGTGGGACCATTTATGTCAACATGCCATTATTTTTGCCTCTGAGTGACGCTTACGAACCGTAAGCCATATGTGCTTACGGACCGTAAGCTAAGAAATTGTTGTTACTGATAAGTGGTTACGAACCGCAAGACCTCGTGTCTTACAGTCCATAAGGAAATCAAATCTGTATATGCTTAACAGGCTTATGGACCGTAAGCCTAAGGCCCTTACGGTCCGTAAGGCCTGTAACTTGCAGTTTTTGTTTGGAGGCTAAGGCTTTCTGCCAAGCTGCCACCTTTCTTGCATTCTTGCTACTCTAGCGCAGGTCTTGACACCTCAAAACCACCTGGAGATATCTTATATCAGTCCCTAACACCTGGCATCATCCTTTGTATCCTCTACAAGTATAAATAGCAAGCATGGTAACCTTGTGCACTTACTCATTTCTTACTTTCTTACTCTATACTCTCTCTACTAGAGTTGCTTCTTCATAAAGGCCTCCCTCTAAGTTAAATATTTCTCTTGGATCACTAGTAAGTGCTCCATCTCTGCTCGTTTCATTTATAGGCTAAGAATTTAGCTGCAAGTCAAGCAAATTGACTTTTGATTTGACTTTTGGTTAGGACCATTATGGTCCAACCATTGTTCGAATTGAACATGGCAACGTGATAGTAATAAGGTAGATGATAATCCCTTAAAAGGGCACCTCCTGGAAATCACGTTAACTTGGTCAAATGACGGGTTAAAGTTATGATTAATTAAAAGTCAAAAACGCAGTTTTCGAAAAACTTATAAATTGAACTTAGAAATGTTTAAACACATGTTTTTGACACTATATCAATTAGTAAATATTATTAGAACATGTATAGGCATGTTCAACCCGTCATTTCCAGTTTATAGCTTGGTTCGCAACCGGAAGTCAAGTAGTTTGATCTGCTTTGACTTTCGATTCTGACCTGAATTAGTCAACTTAGCTACTGATTTGAAGTTGCATTATGATCTTATTTATGTATAGGACAACCTTTTCAGGTTATACTATTTGATCATAATCAGTTGTCGGGTTTTATGCAAGTATGCCATAAAAATACCAATTATGCCCTTTTGTGCATAAATTGGTTTTAAACAATGATGAACATACAAAATGGATTACCTACTGATATGGTAACTTAATTATAATGTTTTGGCATAATGAACTTGTTTATGACTCATCCGATCACCCGATACTGCCTATGCGCGTATGTTTAGCATATGTAACTTAGTTTACATAAGTTAACCGAACTTGGTCAAACTCATTCAAATGTATATTTGTTTACCCATATTATACAAGTCTTAGTACTTGTGAGGGTTTAAACTACATTATATCCGATCACCGCTTAATCTAGCGTACCATACCGTTTTCTTTATATATACTTAAACCGGTCCAAAGTCTGTGACTTGAATAGGACCCGTTAACATTCTAATTGGTTATTATACAATTCATTCCAGACTAGGGCGTCCAGCAGATTGCAACCTTGCTAAGTTGTTTTGTTACATCGGCTGTGCTTATATATTTATCTTGGATTGTAAGACTTTAAGCCACGTAAATACCCTTAACCTATTTTTCCCTATACGAGCTTAGGATATGGTAAATTATTATCGCTTGGTCGGGTATGGGATTAATGTTGGATTGTGACTAAAAATCCGCATAACCCGTTTTAATTCGTTTTGCTTGAAAACTTAAACATTGGGGGGGTTAATGCGACCGTGTCTTGGATATCCTCGGCTCATTTAATTGCAAATGGCCATGACTTAAGCATGGGGTGTAGGCATACATCCGAAAGATGCTAATGCTATCATAAAATATTTTTCTTACCCATATTGGGGACACCCTTTATGGGTTAAAGTGGCATGTCGGTTAATCATGTTATCGACGTTTAGTACCGGGCCCCATATGTATTGACAAGCATGTGAAACTGAATACAAGATATATTTATATTTTCCCAAGTTATTTATAAAAATACATGCTGTGACAACTCGAACTTCAAGGTTAGTGCCTTTGGTTTTATGATTCCGATTCCTGTTATTATTTTCTTTCTTGTTCTTGTTTTTATAAACTTGTTCAACACCCGTGACCTTGATAAATGTGTTAAGATGTAGTGTAGCGAATAATGAGTAATGGGCCAATCTTTGCATTGATTATAAGATTGGGCCGCACCCCGAACCATGGTTTCCCGCCCCCTTAATCGTTGGTATTGGCTGTCTTGCCAAGGGGTTTCGGCAGCCCATCTTATTTGGGCTTAAGCCCATTGTCACGGCCAACAATGAACCGCCCAATTATCAGCTTATATGTGTATGTATTTTGTTATGGTTTATCACAAAACTCAAATAAAACCCTACCCCCATCAAGATATCTCGTCGACATTGGATAACCCCCCTCCCCTTCTCTCGTAACCCTCTCATCTGCTTATACTCCTCCGGTTGGTATGTCTTCACACCATGCAATTTATATTAGTTGTTAAATTGAGTTATGTATAATATGTGAATATGATCTTGGGATTGATTAGTAATGATATGATAAGATTGCATGATTATTAGTGCTGTGTTCGAAAGGTTTGTTTCAATGGTATGGTTTGTTTCAATAGTAATTTTTAATATTAAACTCCATTGCTGCGGATTGACTTATATGATACTTAAGTTGTAATTCATAATGGATCTTGATGTAATAGTAGTCAACGGCCCAATAGAATTGGAAATAGGTGGTTGATAACTTTGATTAGAAAGTGGCGGCCCATGTGAATTGTAGCCTTGATTAAATCGTACCATGTGAACATATTAATAGTGTTGTCAGGGAAGTCAGGGATATTAATATTATGTGAGTTGAATGATGTGATTGAGTCTAGTGATAAGTGATTTGTTTGTACTTAGAATTTGTTATGTGCTTGCAAGATAGAGGGTTTACCATGATGTGATGAAAGAACTGTGCATGTGTTATTAGCTAATGATGTGTAACAAAAATTATCCATGATATCAAGGTTTCTTAATGGTAATTATGCATTCAGGTAGAAATCGAATATTGATTTGATTGGGTATGCCAAATAGTGAAATTGGACTAATAAGTATACAATCTGTTTTGGGGTAAATTGATGTCACACACAATTAATTGGGCCGATACATGTTAACTGGTTTACTAAAATTATTAGATGAAATTATGTATGGTTGGGACGGTTGTGATGTTGGGTCGCACATGATGTAACTTGGCTGGACCTTGAATGTTTTAGATTTGTTAGTAATTGTGATACATATACATGTTTTATATTTGGGTCGAGTATTAGGTGCTTAGGTTGGGCTTTACACGGGATTAAACGATATGGTGTTGCTTGATTTCAGGTTACAATTTGTATATACACTTGAATAGAAACTAGACTGCTTGACATGTGATATGGTGTGTTATGAACTTGGGTTGTGATTGAAAGTGGGATTCGAATACTTACTACAACTTGTGTAATGAAATATGTTTTGCTTATTTGCAACTTGTGAAATGAATGCAAAGAACCCATGTGTTATGTTTGCATGAAACTGACTAATTTGGTAACCACAATAGGGGTTAATTGACCAACTGGGAACACACACTTTAATCTTAGCGAGCAAACCAAAGGTGAGTTCATCTCTTGAGCACGCGTCCCGGTGGTTGGGACAGACTTTTGGGCATTCCTGGGAGGAATGGGCTTTGGGTAAAACCTGGGGTATTCCTGAGAGGAATACAACTCTTGGTTAAAACGTGAATGTTAGGTAATACACCTTTCCTATCATTTTAAGTCCCATCTTATACCGAATAGTTACCGGGGAGATAATGGGGTGTTAGTTGATAGCGCTATTAGGCTTGGCAACCTAACACCGTACCTGTGAGGACGGGCGTGAACTAATGACCTTAAATCATGACCATTGCTTAGATAGGGGGCAATGGGGACGGGCAAAACAATCTGGTAGCCATCTTGTACGGTACTCGGGTTATTATCTACATTACATGCAATGAACTAAACTAAACACTTGGTAACTAACGTTTTCACAAAACTTTGAAATCACCAGCTTTGTCTGATACACTTGTTGCATGCTCGCAGGTCGTTAGGTATCTTGGATTTGGGAACTTGCTGTCTGGAGTAGCTGGAGTGGTCATGGGTCGACTGAAGGGATTCATGTGATTGATTTCTTGATACTATACATTGGTTTTGAAACTGTTTAACTTTGGTTTATCATTTGCTTCCGCTGAACATGCTGACTTTTATTTAAACTTGATGATACTTTTTATTAATAATTGACGATTTCATTTAGAAACTTGTATAGGTTCAATGAAATTAGTGGCTCGTTGTTGGTACGTCACACGCCTAGCAAGGACATTCCCTAGGTGGTATTTTGGGGGTGTGACACATGTGCCTAGTGCAATTAAAATGATTTTGAAACTTGTTTAAAATGTGTCGGTTATTTGTATTTACCAGTGAAAATTGACGTATCTTCAAAAGACTAAGCGCATGTTGCAAGGATACGTAAATAGGCTGGAAGCTGCCCGGTAAATGCTTAAGTAGAATTTGCGACTCCATGCATTAAAGCCTAGTAGTCTGCTTATGTAGTCATTTTTGCTATTAAGATCCTCCTTTGGATCTTATAAACACTTTCCATCTGTATATTATTTTGTACATTCAGACATTTATAATTTGTAATAGTATTTTAATTCCCTAAACTTCCACTGTGTTACTTGTGTATCAGTACCAACTCGTCACGTACCCCAAGTTCTGGCCCACCAGGAAATACAGGGTGTGATACCAACAAGAGTTATTTAATCTTAAAACTAGGAATTGTCATTCCTGAAGATTAGATTTTAATGAAATCTATTCGAAAAGGGAACATGTATGTAACTGACACCAATAAACCACCATCTGAAAGTGTTACCTGTTTATTCTCTAAAATCTCTGAACACAATGCCATTTTGTTGCATCGTCGTCTTGGACATGCAAATGTCAAGAATTTGAACAATCTTGAAACACATGGGTTGGTAAGGGATCTACCTGTTAAAGATTTCATAACCATTGAAAAATGTGTTTCTTGCCCGAAAGGTAAACAACATAGAAAACCCCATTTTCCTAAGTTGGTGAATTCGATTGATAGCGTGCTGCAGCTTCTTCACATGGATTTTTTGTTCCAGTGAACGTGCTCAGCATCTCAAGAAAGTCTTACTGTTTAGTTATTACTGATGATTTCTCACGTTTTACATGGGTTTTCCTCTTAGCTAATAAAAGTGAGACTGCATAGCTCATAAAACGCTTTATCATTTTTATGGAAAATCAAACCAACAAAAAGGTGAAGGGGATTCGAAGTGACAATGGCACCGAGTTCAAGAATGCTGAGCTGAATTTCTTCTGTGCTAAAAAAAGGATTGCTAGGCAGTACAGTGTTGCAAGAACTCCACAACAAAATAGGGTTAGAGAGAGAAGGAACAGAACCCTTATTGAAGCAGCTCGAACTATGTTGTATAACTCCAAGCTTCCTATTTTCTTCTGGGATGAGGCTATAAACACCGCATGTTATGGTCAAAACAAGGTTTTAATAAACAAAGCACGTAAGATGCCTCATGAAGTCCAGTTTGGTGAAAAACCCTCCGTCGGACATTTCCGTGCTTTTAGTTGTCCGTGCACCATCTAAACGCAACACCAAAGTTTGATGCCAGGGCCGATGAATGTTACTTTATCAGATATGCTAGTAAAGCTGTGCACGAGAATAAAGCTGCATGCAGAGTATACAACAAAACAACAAGGAAAATTGTCGAGTCGTTTGATGTGCAGTGGCTTGAATAAAACAAAACGGATGCTGGAATCGGTCCATTTAACCTTTACAATTATGCATGTCTGTTTCGATCATTGATATCCTAGATGACTTATCTCCTAATGTTTCTACAGATAAAACAGGTACTTCAAATGCTGCTCCTGGTTACTCTATTAGTATAAACAATGCTGATGAAGAGGGGGATGCTGAAGCTGAGACTGAGGGGGATGCTGAAGTTGTGGGGGATGGCACAGCTGCAGCGTCACCTTCAACAACTATGTCGGATGTGCAAGAAGCTCCATGTTAGGAAACTTTATTGTATTTGTTGTTCAAAATAGTTTAAGTTACTTAGAAATAATTCTGTCAACGCGAACCGACCAACGAACCGTCCCAGAAGCACTAAATATGAAGACCGAGAAAGAAAAAAATCAAGCTTCAAATTCTTTGATTAAATATCACGACAAAATTATAAGACTTCAAAATGTTAGTGGGACATTATGGAGTTTACAAGATACAAAGTCAAAAAATTGTGTTAATAAGATAATATATCTTATTAACACATTAAATATCTTTTCTTATAAGAAAAGGCTTTCATAAGAAAAGGAAAATCATTCATTAGAAAAGAAAAAGAATCTTTTTCCTTCATAAGAAAAGGAATCTTTTTGTCACACCCCGATATTTCCACGTATTACCGGTGGGCCCGGTGGGGAGTATCGTGACGTAGTTGATATCATCAGGGTCAATAATCACAGTTTAATGCACAACGGAAGTCTAAAAGTAATAATATTACAAACCGATTCGAAAATAACATAAATATTACACAACGGTTGTAAAGTGGATCCACGGGCGGATCTAAAATAAAAAGGAATTTTGTTCAACAGATTTAAGCATCAAGAGCTTGCAAGACTCTTTATTTGATACTAGGAGTAGCCAGCCCATTACGCTTAGTACCTGCACTTAACCTTTTGAAAAATACGTTAGTTTACACTGGTAAATACAATTAACTGACTCTTTTGAAAAGTGTTTATAAAGTTGATTTAGATGCACAAGGCATAAATATTCTTTATTAACTTGGGACAATTATTTAAAAATAATCTTGTATACAGTTTTACATGTTTGTCGTTCATTTAGGACCCGGTTAGAAGAGCTGGTTAAGATTAATTGACACACCACTTGGTATAATACCCACAAGAAGTTTCCTCACGAGTGGAGTACCTTTTTACATACGCAACTGTCAGGTGTATGCCTACACCCCGTGCTTAAGTCGTGGCCATTTCAATTGAATGAGCCGATGATATCCAGGACACGGTCATTAACCCCCCAAAGGCATTGCACCAAACAAAACAGATTAAAACGGGTTATGGAAATGTACTAATCACAATCCGATTTAAACAACTACACACCCGACCAAGCGGTATTTTTATAATACCGTATCCCAAGCTCGTATAACGGAAAATAAGTTAAAAGTATTTACCTGAGCTCAAAATATAATTTTAATCCCAGCCGTATATCAACCAGTAAGTACAAATAGCTTTTACTGGGCTCCTTAATCTGGAACGAAGGTTTTAATAACCTATTAGATTCCTAACAGATCTTATTTAAGTCTTAACTTATACCGGTTAGTTTTAATGAAAGGTTTACGGTTCAAAACACAAGATTAAGCGAAGACCGGATTAGAATGTGATTTAGACCCGACAAGTATGAAGACTTGTATAATATGGGTAAACTAAATACATTCAGGATTTTGAATTAAAAATGATAAGGTTTGACCCGTTTCGGTTAATTTATGTAAACTAGTTACATAAACCGTACCGAACGCGAAAAATGCATAACGGGTAACCAAATGAATCATGTACAGGTTCCACAAGTTAATATGCTTCAAATATGTTGTGATATCAGTAGGATACCTTCCATTATGCCCAAGACGAATTTAAAACCAATTTATGTCCCGTAGGGGTATTTTGGTCATTTTAAAGCTCATAAAAGAGGTTAAATAATAATCTGAGTTTCTGGTCTAAAGTAATCAGTAAAAATATTTATTTTAATAAGTTATATTTGTAAGATATCATATATATGTGATATTTATCATTTATGACCAAACTATGCACCGTAGGGGCATTTTGGTCATTTCACATATGCTTTAAGGGTTAAATTTGGAAATCTGAGTTCAAGACTTATACTTACTATTAAAGTATAAATTTTTTTTATAACATCAGTAGGTAACAAGTCTTAGGTGCTAAATATGGTTTTAAACCATACTATGCGCCTAAATCGCATAAAAGTCGGTATTTGATGATATTCGGGTTGTTTAAGGAAATCTGAGATTTTGATCAGCCTCTACTGTTTAAAATAAATTATTTAATGTATAAAATCAGTAGAAAAAGGTTTGACATGTAATGGATGTGTAAAACTCATTTTATTAGCAAAAAGGGTATTATCGTCAATTACCGAGCCTATGCAAGAACTCTATGTTATGATCAGTTTAAAATTTAATAAAAATTTCCAAAAATCTCTAAATATTATATTACATCACTGGGTAATAGGTTTGGTGTCAAAATTTGGGTTTAAATAGGATTTATATCAAAAATTCCGTTTAATTAATAAAAAAACTTTCATTTACGATATTGCGCATATCTTTCAATTTAGACAATGAATTGATGTCAAATTTTGAGGACATGTTTAAAATTAGAAATAAAGGTTTTTGTCCTCTCACATTTTCAAAATTCTGGTTTTATTATCAAAAGGGCATTATGGTCAATATTTAAGCATTTAACGGGAACATGCAAATGAATCGGATTACTAAGGAACCGTGTAGCTTAACCTCAGAGGGTTTTGCTAACATATAATATGGTTCTAAAGGAACATTAAGGCATATCTAAAACAAGCTAAATCGGGTCAGAACTGAAAGTCAAAGCAAAAGTCTACTTTTGCGACTTTCGGTTGCGAACCGAACCTAAACTCAGAATTGTCGGGTTGAACATGCCTAAACATGTTCTTATATTATTTACCAAGTTATTTTAGTGTTAAAACATGTTCCATAACCTCTGCATTATCAGTTATGAATTTATTTGTAAAATTTGCTTCTATTGACTTTTTAATAACAAGTTTGACCCGACAATTGATCAAGTTAGAGTGATAATCAGTACGTGCCCTTTTAAGGGTTTATTACCTACATAATTACCAACTCATAGCCACTTTCAATTCGAATAATGGCTGGACCATTAGTGATTAATCACTAAGTCAAAGCTTAATTACGATGTCTTTGACTTTTGGTCATTAAACTAATAAAACTTGAACTTAGGAGGCTAAGAATGCTTACAAGGACTCTTAGCATGAGATTAGAACTGAGAAAAGATTCCTAGAGTTCCAAGAAACTTCAGAGAGTGAGTTTGTGAAGTGATCTTTGAGAATTTGCAAATGAATTCTTGAACACAAGCCTTTATATAGCAATTTTTACTTCACATGATCATTCCACATGTCCCTACATTGATCCCAGATGTTACAAGGTGCCCCTAGTGCATGAAAAACTGTTGGCTCAGTCCCTTGTATCGATTTGAGGCATGCAAAGGCGGTGGAACTGGCTGAACTTGCAGTTGTCCAAGTTTTTCTGCATCTGGCACTTTCACGCGGCCCGCGTAAACCCTAGAGAAGGGTTACGCGGTCCGCAAGGATCCCCTAAACCGGAAAAAATCTTTCAAACTTTGCAGTTTTGGTCCCTGGTCCATTTTTAATTAAAATAACTTTCGTTTATTTCACTTATGACCCCCATAGTTAACCTTTAAGGGCCTTTGGTCATAAACTAACTCCGTTAAGCTCCCGTTTAGTTGTACGATCACCCGAAAAGTCTTGTTTTCTTCGAAAATCCACAAAATATATATCCAATATTCTTGAGAGCTAAATATACAATCACTACAATGTTTTTGGGATCGTTAAAAGGTCACTCAGAGGTAACATTTAACATGTTGACACTTTTAACCCCTATATTTCGTAAAATCCCTATTTAAGCACAAACGACTTCCAATGTTCGACAAATTATTCATTAAAGAATACAAATGTCATATGAGGTCAATCAGAGGCACAAGAATGGCATGTTGACACTTCGGATCCTTTTACTAACATATTCACATTGTTTGACAGTTTCAGTCCCTCCAGATTAATCCATTACACGTCTAAAGTCCATAACACGTGTCTTCATTATATTAGTCGTGATTTTGTGAGGTGTTACATCCTCACCCCCTTAAAAGAAATCTCGAACTCGAGATTTACTAAAATAAATGAGGGTACTTTTGTTTCATTGTGGATTCAACCTCCCACGTGTATTCTGGGCCTCTACGGGCATCCCATTTTACCTTCACAATCGGTACATGCTTCCTTCGAAGCTTCGTAACCTGTCGATCCTCGATCGACAAAGGTTTTTCAACAAACTTTAAGCTCTCATCAATCTGTACGTCCTTATGTGACATGGATAACGATTCATCGGCTAGACATATCTTCAAATTGCAGATGTGGAATACATTGTTGATTCCACTGAGTTCTTCTGGTAAATTTAACTTGTAAGCTACAGTTCCGACACATTCAATGATCTCGAATGGTCCTATGTATCTTGGGCTCAGCTTGCCCTTTTTACGAAAATGCATTACCCCTTTCCAGGGTGATACCTTAAGTAACACTTTATCACCTACCTCGAATTTCAGAGGTTTACGTCTTTTATCCGCGTAGCTTTTCTGTCTATCCCTGGTAGCTTTGAGACGATCACGGATCTGCACAATCTTGTCCGTCGTCTCTAGAACTATATCAGGTCCTGATAGTTGGACATCTCTAACCTCCGCCCAACAAACTGGTGTTCTACACTTTCTTCCATACAAGGCTTCAAAAGGCGCTGCTTGAATACTTGAATGATAGCTATTATTGTATGAAAATTCAATCAACGGGAGATGGTCATCCCAACTTCCACCTAAATCAATAACACAGGCTCGTAGCATATCCTCAAGCGTTTGAATTGTACGTTCGCTTTGACCATCTGTCTGAGGATGATAAGCAGTGATGAAGTTTAAACGAGTGCCTAAAGATTGATGAAAGCTTTTCCAAAAGTGAGATGTGTATCTTGTATCCATATCAGAGATAATGGACACTGGCACTCCGTGGAGAGATACAATCTCATCCACATCTAGCTGAGCTAACTTGTCGGAGTTGTGGGTTTCTTTAATCGGCATGAAGTGGGCCGACTTGGTCAATCTATCAACTATAAGCCAAATAGTATCATTTCCATGTTTTGTCTTTGGTAACTTAGTAATAAAATCCATAGTTATCATTTCCCACTTCCAGGTGGGAAATTAAGGCTGTTGTAGCAAACCTGGCGGCTTTTGATGTTCTGCTTTAACTTGTGCACATGTCATACATTTAGCCACATAAGTGGCTATAGATTTCTTCAAACCTATCCACCAATAATTTTCCTTTAAATCCTGGTACATCTTATCACAGCCAGGATGGACCGAATATTTAGAACTATGAGCTTCTTGAAGAATCACTTCTCGAAGTCCTCCATAAATTGGAACCCAAATTCGACCATTCAATCTTAGGATTCCATCCTTGCCATACGACAATTGTTTGGCAGTCATTCCTAACTTCTCATTTGGATAGTTAGCTTCTAATACAACTTCCTTCTGAGCGGCTAACAACCTTTCATTCAAGCTGTTCTTCAATTCAATGCTCTTGGCATTGATTCTAATGGGTTTAACCCTTTCCTTTCTGCTCAAAGCATCAGCGACAACATTTGCCTTGCCAGGATGATATCGTATTTCATAATCATAATCATTTAATGTTTCCATCCATCGACGCTGTCTCATGTTAAGGTCCTTCTAATTAAACAGATGTTGAAGGCTCTTATGATCAGAATAGATCACACACTTGGTTCCATAAAGATAATGTCTCCAAAGCTTTAGTGCAAATACAATGGCACCCAACTCTAAATCATGGGTGGTGTATTGGGTGCCGTAGTTCTTCACGTGCACTTTTAATTGACGTGAGGCATATGCAATAACCTTGCCTTTCTGCATAAGCACACAACCCATGCCAGTGTGCAATGCATCGCAATAAACCACAAATTCTTCAATTCCTTCCGACAACATCAACACAGGAGCATTGCTTAATTTCTGCTTAAGAATATCAAAGGATTCTTGCTGCTTGGGACCCCAGTCAAACTTGACATTTTTGTGGGTCAATGAAGTCAAAGGCGCAGCAATCCTTGAAAAGTTTTCAATGAATCGTCTGTAGTATCCTGCTAGACCCAAGAAGCTGCGTATCTCAGTAGGAGTCTTAGGCTCTTGCCAATTCATAATTGCTTCAATCTTAGCGGGATCCACCTGGATACCACGCTCACTTACTACATGTCCAAGAAATTGGACTTCACGAAGCCAAAACTCACAATTTGAAAACTTGGCGTAGAGTTTCTCTTGCTGTAGAAGTTTAAGAATACATCGAAGGTGTTTTTCATGATCGGCTTGATTCTTCGAATATATGAGTATGTCATCAATGAAGACAATGACAAACTTGTCCAAATACGGCTTGCAGACACGATTCATGAGATCCATGAATGCTGCTGGTGCATTAGTAAGCCCGAAAGGCATCACTAAGAACTCATAATGACCATAACAAGTTCTGAATGCATTTTTATGTACATCTTCATCTCTGACCTTCAACTGGTGATAACCTGACCTTAGATTGATCTTTGAAAAGTAACTTGCTCCTTGAAGCTGATCTAATAGATCATCAATCCTGGGTAACGGATACCTGTTCTTGATTGTAACCTTGTTTAACTCGCGATAATCGATGCATAGATGCATCGAGCCATCCTTCTTTTTCACAAACAGAATCGGTGCTCCCCAAGGGGACGAGCTAGGTCGAATAAAACCCTTTGCTAACAAATCATCCAACTGAGTCCTTAACTCTTTCATCTCAGTCGGTGTTAACCGATAAGGTGCTCTTGCAATTGGTGCTGCTCCAGGAATGATATCGATTCTAAACTCCACTTGCCTATCTGGAGGTAATCCAGGTAGCTCTTCAGGAAAAACATTTGGGTATTCAGAAATAACGGGAATGTCTTCAATCTTGGGCTTTGGTTCATTAATAGTTACCTGTGCCATATAAATAACACAACCTCTCTTCATACACTTCGACTCCTTAAGCATAGACACTTGCTTAGGCAATCCATACTGAGTATCTCCTTGAATCATAAGTGGCTCACCATAAGGAGTCTTGACAACCACTTGCTTCTTATCACACACAATTTGGGCTTGGTTATGAGATAACCAATCCATGCTATCACTATATCGAATCCTGCTAATTTCAATGGAAGCAAGGATAGCGGAAAAGAGTGATTCCTAATGGATATAAAACATCCATCTAGAACTGTTGAAGCAGTCTCTATGGTACCATCGGCCAATTCTACTTCATACTTTATGCTTAGAGTCTTAACGGGCAGGTTTAACAATCTACAAAACTTATTGTCTATAAAAGACTTGTTTGCACCCGAATAAAAAAATACTCTAGCATAAACATCATTGATAAGAAAGGTACCTGTTATCACGTTGTCGCTCTGAATGGCTTCTTGAGCATTCATCTGAAAGACCCGAGCGTTGGTCTTCTTAGCCTCCTCAGGCTTCTTCGCATATTTGGGGCAGTTGGTCTTGATATGCCCCTTCTCGTTACAGTTGTAACAAGTTGCATCTTTTAATTTCTTGCAATCCAAAGTTTTATGTTCTTTGGATTTGCAGATCCCACATCCAAAAGTCCTTGATTATGACTGCGATTTCGACTCCAAGCTACACTTTCCAAAGTGACGTTTCTGACAGGTCTTACAATTGGGTTTCTCACCCGTCTACTGGCTATCCTTTTTAACCCCGGAACCCTTCTTGTACTCAGAGTTCCCCTTATGTTTCTTATCAGAACGGCGTGAGTTCTCATCCTCACGTTTCCTTTTCCCTTCTTCAGAATTCTTGAGCGATTTCTGCCTGATCACATCGAGAGTAAGAGATACGGACAGATCAGCCACTTACCTAAAGGTAGTAGGTCTTGATGCTTTCACACTTGCTTTGATTTCCGGAGCTAAACCTCCAATAAAACGAGCTATACGTTTTGGTTCTGGTGTAACCAAGTATGGAACCATTCGTGACATGGTGTTGAAACTCATAAGATACGCTTGACAGTCTAAGTTCTTCATGACCAAGGTCAAGAAGTCAGTCTCAATTTTCTCAACTTCATGTTGAGGACAAAAATTCTCTTTGATTAGAGCAACAAACTGATCCCAAGTCAGATTATACAACAGGATTTTCCCTGTAGCTTGGATTAGGGATCTCCACCAAGCCAACGCTTCTCCCTTAAAGGATTGTGAAACAAACTTCACAATGTGCTGCTCTACACAACCACTAATATCAACCACTGTATCCATCTCATCAAGCCATGTCATACAATCAATGGCTCCTTTCTCCCCTGTGAAGTCTCTAGGCTTGCAGGAGATGAAATATTTATAAGAGTAGGTCTTAACACGTGGCTCCTGATTGAGCACAATCCTCTTAGACGGGATACTTTGCTGATTTGACGAGTGACGAGCATCGTCCTTCTTTGACTCATTTATTTTAGAAGGGGGCTTACTATGAGCCACAGATGGAGTCTTAGAGCGTGTACCACTTGATTCCTTGAACTGTCTGTCAAGAGCTCTAGTAACGGCATTGTCTATTAATTCTTGGAGATATGCAATAGCTACATTAATTATGGTGGTATCATTATTCTCTCTTGGGTGACTATTAACTTCCTCTGATTCAGCCATGTAGCTTGATTGCTACAAAACAATTGACAATATATTTTTTTTTTACTCAGAGGTTATTATGGAATCATCATTTTTTATGACTCTTTAACCATGGTAAACATAGACCATATTTGGTTAATTGGTTAACCATATTTATTTAGGATTTTCATTATAATTTATCCTTTATTATAATCGTTGAAGATATTAAAGTGGCACAAAAGGCCTAGTCACAAGGACAATTTTAAATTATAAGCCATGATTTCATAGAATCGAGGCATTAAGGTTTGAACATAGTTCACCACCTTTTATTGACAGGGAGTCATAGACTACAACTGTCTTTTGTCTTATTTGACAATTATTATGGCCCATAGGCACTACATCACTAAAGGATGTTTTATATGTGATCATCTTAATTGATGATTTGAACCCATGATTTATAGATCATTAGGCTAGATAGGGGATTTGAAAATCCAATATAAGGATGACATGTGAGACATTACCGAATCACCTCTGTCAGGAGTGCTAACATGTTTTCAGATGTTAACAAGGATTTGAATCTTTTTAAACAGGTTTTACTGTCATGGCCAGGTCTATAATGACATATAGGGTAGGTTATACCTTTTAAGATTCTTTTTAATATACATTGGCAGATCAATTACAGAAAGGAATGATATTTTGATTTATTTCATATATTATATTCATGCATATGATGACAAATGAAATTTAAATAAAACATTCCAATAAAATTTAAAAGAAGTACACAATTGCCCTAAACAGGACTTGAAAGAAATAACATTGTCCTCGCAGGGACTAAAATAAGAAATACTAGTCCTCGCAGGGACCTATTACATAAATAAAATTGTCCACACAGGGACTTAATTGAAAATAAAGATTATAACACAAATAATTAAGGAATCTTCAAAAATTCCTCTTCTTCTTCCCCTTGATCATATTTGCCAAACCCTTAAGAAATCCTCGGTGGCTTCTACGCTCCTCTTGAACCTCTCGTTCCACCTGGCTCAACCTCTGAAGAATCTCCTGCTGCTGCGGTGGCTGGATCAGTGGCGGCTGCGGCGGCTGCTGTAGTGGAGGTTGAGGAGGTGGCAGGTATTGATACCCATATGGTTGGTACCCTGATTGGTATGAAGCTGCGAAAGGTCCTTCAGGGTGAAGAGCATCGTAGTTGGCCACCTCGAGATATGGGTCGATGGCAGGGGCATTATAGTAGTTGTAGCCAGGATAAGCTGGCTGCTCAAAAGGGTTATACACCGCTGCACCGGCTTATGAAGGAATTGGGTTATCATAACCCATGTGTGGTGGTGGTGATGCGACTGGAACTGAGTCGACTTCTGAAACTGGGTTTGAAGGCCCACCCATTTGCGGGTCTTCATGCAGTGGCGGGTAGTGGCTGCCACTGGAGTGTTGAAGGGTGCTGAAGTGAAAATCCCCTCTTCGCACGGACATCCGTGCACCTGTTCTTCTTCGCCTCGGTGGTTTCAGAGGCAGTTGCTGCTCTAGCGGTGGTGGTGACGGTGGCGTAACCGCCCGGAAACGCGAATCCTCAGAGGGATCCTGCTGCTACTGTTGAGGTGGGTTGAAAGGGGGAGTGAACTCCTAGTGGTATGTGGCCCACCTTTCTGCAAAACTATCTAGGCCCCTGTATGGGGAACCATGAAAAGATGTTCCGTCAGAAATCTCGATGGGATGCGTGGGCGACCCAGTTGGTGGCATCTCAAGATCAGGGTCATCATCCATCTCCATTTCCTGAGCTCCAGGAAAATGGTCTTCTGGTCCCAATGGGTTATGGCCCATTGGTTCTTCAATCTGATTTGCCGGGTTGAACCGACTCTGAAAGTAAGGGGTCGAGTCCTGAAAGGCACGGTGTGAACTCAACCGCTGTAACGGGATGAAGGAGTGGTGAGAATCATTGGGCGAAGAGCTAAGCGAGACAGAACGCCTCGTGGGTTCCAGATATGATCTCCAATCTTCTTGAGGGCTGGAGCTAAAAGCTGCTGAAGGTGTTCGCCGGTGAGAAGGTCCGGCTTCGTGATCATTTGGTGCAATTAGTGGTGCTTTGCCTCTTCCACCTCGTCCTCTGAAACGTGGCGGCATTTTGTCTTGTTCCTGTCAAAAGAAACAAAAGAAATAACAAAGACAAAAACAATTAAGATTAGGATTAATCCTAAGTCCTTTGCCTAGACTCGGAGGTCAAGGAAAGTGCAACTCTGTCATTGAGATTAAACACAAAAAGGCTAGTGTTTAATTCACTCAATGTTGGCTCTGATACCAACCTGTCACACCCCGATATTTCCACGTATTACCGGTGGGCCCGGTGGGGAGTATCGTGACGTAGTTGATATCATCATGGTCAATAATCACAGTTTAATGCACAGCGGAAGTCTAAAAGTAATAATAATACAAACCGATTCGAAAATAACATAAATATTACACAACGGTTGTAAAGTGGATCCACAGGCGGATCTAAAATAAAAAGGAATATTGTTAAACAGATTTAAGCATCAAAAGCTTACAAGACTCTTTATTTGATACTAGGAGTAGCCAGCCATTACGCTTAGTACCTGCACTTAACCTTTTGAAAAATACGCCAGTTTACACTGGTAAATACAATTAACTGGCTCTTTTGAAAAGTGTTTATAAAGTTGATTTAGATGCACAAGGCATAAATATTCTTTATTAACTTGGGGCAATTATTTAAAAATAATCTTGTATACAGTTTTACATGTTTGTCGTCCATTTAGGACCCGGTTAGAAGAGCCGGTTAAGATTAATTGACACACCACTTGGTATAATACCCACAAGAAGTTTCCTCACGAGTGGAGTACCTCTTTACATACGCAACTGTCAGGTGTATGCCTACACCCCGTGCTTAAGTAGTGGCAATTTCAATTGAATGAGCCGAGGATATCCAGGACACGGTTATTAACCCCCCAAAGTCATTGCACCAAACTACACACATTAAAACAGGTTATGTAAATGTACTAATCACAATCCGATTTAAACAACTACACACCCGACCAAGCGGTATTTTTATAATACCGTATCCCAAGCCTGTATAATGCAAAATAAGTTAAAAGTATTTACCTGAGCTCCAAATATAATTTTCATCCCAGCCGTATATCAACCAGTAAGTACAAATAGCTTTTAGGTCTTGGCCCAGTGGCCACCGGCCTCCTTGTTAAGTCTCTCGTGGCCTTCCATTGCGTGGAGGTCTTGGGTTCGATCCCGAGCGAGTTGATTCAGAGGATGATTTACCGCCAGGGCGCATTGCCGGGTTGCAAACTGGGGAGCAAAGCTCCCGCGGTTAGGGATACCGTGCCTTATCCTTTTTTTTTAATCTGGAACGAAGGTTTTAATAGCATATTAGATTCCTAACGGGTCTTATTTAAGTCTTAACTTAGACCGGTTAGTTTTAATGAAAGGTTTACGGTTCAAAACGCAAGATTAAGCGAAGACTGGATTAGAATGCGATTTAGACCCGACAAGTATGAAGACTTGTATAATATGGGTAAACTAAACACATTCTGGATTTTGAAGTAAAAATGATAAGGTTTGACCCGTTTCGGTTAATTTATGCAAACTAGTTACATAAACCGTACCGAACGCGAAAAATGCATAACGGGTAACCAAATGAACCATGTACAGGTTCCACAAGTTAATATGCTTCAAATATGTTGTGATATCAGTAGGATACCTTCCGTTATGCCCAAGACGAATTTAAAACTAATTTATGCCCCGTAGGGGTATTTTGGTCATTTTAAAGCTCATAAAAGAGGTTAAATAATAATCTGAGTTTTTGGTCTAAAGTAATCAGTAAAAATATTTATTTTAATAAGTTATATTAGTTAGATATCATATATAACTGAAATTTATCATTTATGACCAAACTATGCACCGTAGGGGCATTTTGGTCATTTCACATATGCTTTAAGGGTTAAATTTGGAAATCTAAGTTCAAGACTTATACTTACTGTTAAAGTATAAAAATTTTGTTATAACATCAGTAGGTAACAAGTCTTAGGTGCTAAATGTGGTTTTAAACCATATTATGCGCCTAAATCGCATAAAAGTCGGTATTTGACGATATTCGGGTTATTTAAGGAAATCTGAGATTTTGATCAGCCTCTACTATTTAAAATAACTGATTTAGTGTATAAAATCAGTAGAAAAAGTTTTGACATGTAAAGGATGTGTAAAACTCATTTTATTAGCAAAAAAGGTATTATCGTCAATTACCGAGCCTATGCAAGAACTCTATTTTATGATCAGTTTAAAATTTAATAAAAATTTCAAAAAATCTCTAAATATTATATTACATCAGTGGGTAAAAGGTTCGGTGTCAAAATTTGGGTTTAAATAGGATTTATATCAAAAATGCCGTTTAATTAATAAAAAGGCTTTCATTTACGATATTGTGCATATCTTTCAATTTAGACCATGAACTGATGTCAAATTTTTCGGACATGTTTATAAATTAGAAATAAAGGTTTTTGTTCTCTTACATTTTCAAAAATCTTGTTTTATTATCAAAAGGGCATTATGGTCAACATTTAAGCATTTAACGGGAACATGCAAATGAATCGGATTACTAAGGAACCATGTAGCTTAACCTCAGAGGGTTTTACTAACATATAATATGGTTCTAAAGGAACCTTAAGGCATATCTAAAACAAGCTAAATCGGGTCAGAACATAAAGTCAAAGCAAAAGTCTACTTTTGCGACTTTCGGTTGCGAACCGAACCTAAACTCAGAATTGTCGGGTTGAAGATGCCTAAACATGTTCTTATATTATTTACCAAGTTATTTTAGTGTTAAAACATGTTCCATAACCTCTGCATTATCAGTTATGAATTTATTTGTAAAATTTGCTTCCATTGACTTTTTAATAACAAGTTTGACCTGACAATTGAACAAGTTAGATTGATAATCAGTAGGTGCCCTTTTAAGGGTTTATTACCTACATAATTACCAACTTATAGCCACCTTCAATTCGAATAATGGCTGGACCATTAGTGATTAATCACTAAGTCAAAGCTTAACTACGATGTCTTTGACTTTTGGTCATTAAACTAATAAAACTTGAACTTAGGAGGCTAAGAATGCTTACAAGGACTCTTAGCACGAGATTAGAACTGAGAAAAGCTTCCTAGAGCTCCAAGAAACTTCAGAGAGTGAGTTTGTGAAGTGATCTTTGAGAATGTGCAAATGAATTCTTGAACACAAGCCTTTATATAGCAATTTTTACTTCACATGATCATTCCACATGTCCCTACATTGATCCCAGATGTTACCAGGTGTCCCTAGTGCATGAAAAACTGTTGGCTCAGTCCCTGGTATCGATTTGAGGCATGCAAAGGCGGTGGAACTGGCTGAACTTGTAGCTGTCCAAGTTTTTCTGCATCTGGCACTGTCACGCGGCCCACGTAAACCCTAGAGAAGGGTTACACGGTCCGCGAGGATCCCCTAAACCGGAAAAAATCTTTCAAACTTTGCAGTTTTGGTCCCTAGTCCATTTTTAATTAAAATAACTTTCGTTTATTGTACTTATGACGCCCATAGTTAACCTTTAAGGGCCTTGGGTCATAAACTAACTCCGTTAAGCTCCCGGTTAGTTGTACGATCACCCGAAAAGTCTTGTTTTCTTTGAAACTCCACAAAATAAATATCCAATATTCTTGAGAGCTAAATATACCGTCATTACAATGTTTTTGGGATCGTTAAAAGGTCACTCAGAGGTAACATTTAACATGTTGACACTTTTAACCCCTATGTTTCGTAAAATCCCTATTTTAGGCACAAACGACTTCCAATGTTCGACAAAGTATTCATTAAAGAATACGAACGTCATATGAGGTCAATCAGAGGCACAAGAATGGCATGTTGACACTTTGGATCCTTTTACTAACATATTCACATTGTTTGACAATTTCAGTCCCTCCAGATTAATCCATTACACGTCTAAAGTCCTTGACACGTGTCTTCATTATATTAGTCGTGATTTTACGAGGTGTTTCACTTTTCTTATGAAAAAGATTATTATAAGAAAAGAAAAAGAAATATCTCATATGTGGAAGATTTCATCAGAAAGAAAAAGGACAAGTTGGTAATAAAAAGAAGATAAGTCACATGCAAATGGATGGGCACACATACCAACTTCCCATCAACCAATCACATTTGAGATAGGCATATGAAAATCTATAAATACATAATTCCTTCGTAGGAATTATCTGTGTCTTGTAAAGTAATTTTTTCTTATAGAGTTTTTTTTGTGTGAGGTTACCCCCTAGTTTGGCCCAGGGGGTGAAATTCAAGATTCGAGTTTATTCTCAGATCGACCCCTTCTTCTTTGTTTGATTCCGCCAAATAAAGATTAATTCTTATGTTCATAGAACGATACATTTATTTTATAAGAGTTAATCATTGAAGAAATCTGACTCTCACTGTCTCTATTTTTATTCTTTGAATGTTATATACTTCACAAACACCCGTCTCTACGAGCGAAGAAAGTTACGTCATTCGAAAAGGGTTGCAAAAAGGGACCAACAATTGGTATCTGAGTAGATTGGATAAATTATTTCCAAGATCCCTTGCTCCTTTAAGAGAGACGTATATTCATGATCTGCTAAAGGTAAAAAGAAAAATCGTTTTTTTTTTTTGCAGATCTAAAAAAAATTATGTAGAAGAGTTATTATTTGTATCTTATCTGATATAATAAAGTTTATTTGTATCTTATCTGATAAAATATCTCCAAATCCTGGTTAGTTAATCTTCAGAAAAAAAAGGAATGATAATGATAAAAAGAGATTAAAAAAACCTGTGTGAAACTTTAGAAAGCATACTCATGACTATTATCTGTTAAAAAGTTTTCACAAAATATTTCTTGAAGAAAAGAACAAGTACTTAGACTTCCATTAGAAAAATATGTGTAAGTAATATCTCTTTTCTCTACTTATTCCTCTCATCCCATAAAAATAAACTTTTTTTTTTTTTCAGATTTTCTGATGCGTTCGTCAGTTTTTCTGATGATTTCTGATGCGTTTATCAGAATTTTTGTTAAAAAATTAACTTTTTCAGATTTTCTGATTATCTCATCAGATTTCCATTAGAATTTCTGTTAAAAAAATTTTTTCCAGGTTTTTTGATTATCTCATCAGATTTCCATCAGATTCAATCAGAATTTCTGTTAAAAAAACTTTTTTTTGGTTTTCTGATATTTTATCATATTTTCTGATATTTCATCAGAATTTATGATATTTCATCAGATTTCTTTAGATTTCATCAGATTCTCTTATCCGAACCGAGAAAAAAAAACTCGACGGTTCAAGATCATTTTTTTATAGTCTTGCATGGTTCGTTATTTTTTGAAGCCTCATCAATCGAAAGCCTAAACACGTATCCTATATTGGAGAGAAGATATTTATATCCTATGTGGTGGGGATACAAGATATAATGCTTACATTTAGGTGGAATTATAAATCGAGGTGAAGAATTATAGCAAGAAATGAAATATATTCAGATGATTATCCATAAAAAGTCGGACATTTGTCAAATAAACTTTCATGCCAATATGCTGAAGATACAGTCAACGAATATCACTAAAAAGGTGCATGATAACGTGACGAGAAGAAAAGAAAGATACATCTTCAACAAGTTTATTTGTTATTTCTAAGTGTAAATGCATTGTGTGTATTTTCAACAATAAATAGTGGGTGACTGTTAGGAAACTTTATTGTATTTATTATTGAAAATAGTTTAAGTTACTTAGAAATAATTTAGTCAACGCGAACCGACTGACGAACCATCCCAGAAGCACTAAATATGAAGATCGAGAAAGAAAAAAATCAAGCTTCAAATTCTTTGATTAAAGATCACGACAAAATTACAAGACTTCAAAATGTTAGGGGGACATTATGGAGTTTACAAGATAAAAAGTCAAAGAATTGTGTTAATAAGATAATATATCTTATTAACACATTAAATATCTTTTCTTATAAGAAAAAGACTTTCATAAGAAAAGGAAAATCATTCACCAGAAAAGAAAAATAATCTTTTTCCTTCATAAAAAAAGGAATATTTTCTTATGAAAAAGCTTATTATAAGAAAAGAAAAAGAAATATCTCATATGTGAAAGATTTCTTTAGAAAAAAAGGACAAGTTGGTAATAAAAAGAAGAAAAGCCACATGCAAATGGATGAGCACACATACCAACTTCCCATCAACCAATCACATTTGAGATAGGCATATGAAAATCTCTATAAATACATAGTTCATTCGTAGGAATTATGTGTCTTGTAAAGTAAATTTTTCTTATAGAGTTTCTTGTGTGAGTTTACCCCCTGGATTGGCCCAGGGGGTGACATTCAAGATTTGAGTTTATTCTCGAATCGACCCCTTCTTCTTTGTTTGATTCCGCCAAACAAATATTAATTCTTATGTTCATAGAACGATACATTTATTTTATAAGAGTTAATTATTGAAGAAATCCCACTTTCACTGTCTCTATTTTTATTCTTTGAATGTTATATACTTCACAAACACCCGTCTGAACGAGCGAAGAAAGTTACATCATTCGAAAAGGGTCGCAAAAAGGGACCAACAATTGGTATCAGAGCAGATTGGATAAATTATTTCCAAGATCCCTTGCTCCTTTAAGATAGACGTATATTCATGATCTGCTAAAGGCAAAAAGTTTTTTTTTTTTTTTTTTTTTTTTTTTTTTTTGTAGATCTAAAAAAAATAATGTATGTAGAAGAGTTATTATTTTTTTTTCTGTATGTAGAAGAGTTATTATTTTTTTCTGTTATTTTCATTACTTTTATTACTATTATCTCTAATAGTATTTTTTTTCTTTCCAGTATAAAAAGAGGTGTAGAAAAATGATATAAAAAAACAAAAAAAAAGGAGTTAAACAAAGATAAATGAACTTTAGTTTATCAGAAAGAAAAATTTTGACATTTAAAAAGAAAGTTTCTGATAAAATAAAGTTTATTTGTATCTGATCTGATGAAATAACTCCAAATTCTAGTTAGTTAATCTTAAAAAAAAGGAATAATAATGATAAAAAGAGATTAAAAAAAACCTGTGTGAAACTTTAGAAAACATATTCATGACTATTATCTTTTAAAAAGTTTTCATAAAATATTACTTAAAGAAAAGAACAAGTACTTAGACTTGCACTACAAAAATATGTGTAAGTAATATCTCTTTTCTCTACTTATTCCCTCTAATCTCTTAAAAAAAAACTTTTTTCAGATTTTCTGATGATTTATGATACGTTTATTAGAATTTCTGTTAAAAATAAAACTTTTTTCAGATTTTCTGATTATCTCATCAGATTTCTATCAGACTCCATCAGAATTTCTGTTAATTTTTTTTTTTTTTGGGTTTCTGATATTTTATCATATTTTCTGATATTTCATCAGATTTTCTGATATTGCATCAGATTTTCTGATATTTCATCAGAATTTCCGATATTTAAATAGAATTTCTGATATTTCATCAGATTTTCATCAAATTTCCTTATATTTCATCAGATTCTCTTATCCGAACCGAGAAAAAAAAACCTCGACGGTTCAAGATCATTTTTTATAGTCTTGCATGGTTTGTTATTTTTTGAAGCCTCATCAATCGATAGCTTAAACACTTATCCTATATTAGATAGAAGATACTTATATCCTATGTGGTGGGGATACAAGATATAATGCTTACATTTAGGTGGAATTATAAATCGAGGTGAAGAATTATAGCAAGAAATGAAATATAATCAGGTGATTATCCATAAAAAGTCGGACATTTGCCAAATAAACTTTCATGCCAATATGCTGAAGATACAGTCAACGAATATCACTAAAAAGGTGCCTACATGAAAACTTGGCAAGAAGAAAAGAAAGATACATCTTCAACATGTTTATTTGTTATTTCTAAGTATAAATGCATTGTTTGTATTTTCAATAACAAATAGGGGGTAACTGTTAGAAAACTTTATTGTATTTGTTGTTGAAAATAGTTTAAGTTACTTAGAAATAATTCCGTCAACGCGAACCGACTAACGAACCATCCCAGAAGCACTAAATATGAAGACCGAGAAAGAAAAAAATCAAGCTTCAAATTCTTTGATTAAAGATCATGACAAAATTATAAGACTTCAAAATGATAGAGGGACATTATGGAGTTTACAAGATACAAAGTCAAAGAATTGTGTTAATAAGATAATATATCTTATTAACACATTAAATATCTGTTCTTATAAGAAAAGGCTCTCATAAGAAAAGGAAAATCATTCATCAGAAAAGAAAAGTAATATTTTTCCTTCATAAGAAAATGAATCTTTTCTTATGAAAAAACTTATTATAAGAAAAGAAAAAGAAATATCTCATATGTGGAAGATTTCATCAGAAAGAAAAATGACAAGTTGGTAATAAAAAGAAGATAAGCCACATGCAAATGGATGGGCAAATATACCAACTTCCCATGAACCAATCACATTTGAGATAGGCATATGAAAATCTCTATAAATGCATAATTCCTTCGTAGGAATTATGTGTGTCTTGTAAAGTAATTTTTTCTTATAGAGTTTTTTGTGTGAGGTTACCCCCTGGTTTGGCCCAGGGGGTGACATTCAAGATTCGAGTTTATTCTCAGATCAACCCCTTCTTCTTTGTTTGATTCCGCCAAACAAAGATTAATTCTTATGTTCATAGAACGATACATTTATTTTATAAGAGTTAATCATTGAAGAAATCCCACTCTCACTCTCACTGTCTCTATTTTTATTCTTTGAATGTTATATACTTCACAAACACCCGTCTCTACGAGCGAAGAAAGTTACATCATTCGAAAAGGGTCACAAAAAGGGACCAACACTCCAGATCATACAGATTCCCACAACACAGAAGAGGAAGCTTCGAATTCGTCTGATGATAAAGGCTCATTAAATAATCATGATGACTTGTTCTCAAATGATTCTATTCCTGATGATTATGTTGTGGGTGATTCTTTGGAAGAACCTGTGGTTGAACCCCAGGAATTAGCTACAACTGACAATCTGACGAATCTCTCATCAACAAGAACAGTTCCAGAGTTTTCCGTTCCTACTAGCATTCAAAGGAATCATCCTATGGAAAATATGACTGACCAATAGGGGCTTGAGTCCTGACCAAAAGTCAGACAGGGGATATAAACAAATGCTTATACTCGTACTTCATATCACAGATAGAGCCAAAGACAATTTCTATGGGTCTGCGAGAACCAAGTTGGGTAGATGTCATGCAGGATGAGCTAAATCAATTTGAGAAGTTACAGGTGTGGAGGTTGGTTAAGTTACCTGTAGGAAAGAAGTCACTTGGTACAAGATGGGTTTATCGTAACAACGGAGATGATAGTGGAGTGGCTGTGAGAAATAACGCAAGACTGGTGGTGCAAGGATTCAGACAAATTAAGGAGCTTGATTTTGGTGAAGTGTACGCCCCAGTGGCCATATTAGAAACTCTTTGAATTTTCCTTGCCTATGCATCATTTAAAGGGTTTACTGTTTATCAGATGGATGTGAAGACGATGTTTCTCTACGGAAAGGTAAAAGAGGAAATTTATGTTGATCAGCCGCCAGGTTTCATCAACCAACGTTATCCAGGGCATGTGTATAGGCTCGACAAGGCACTCTATGGGTTGCATTAGGCACCCCGTGCATGGTATGCAACTTTGACTGAGCACTTGGTTGCAAATGGATACACTCGTGGAGTCATTGATAAGATCCTGTCCATTCAAAAAGTGGGAGAAGACCAGATTTTAGTGCAAATTTATGTGGATGATCTTATTTTTGGGTCAACTAGTGATGTAATCTGCAAAGAATTTGAAGATGTTATGAAGAAGTAGTTCGAGATGAGTGCTCTGGGAGAAATAAACTTCTTTCTGGGATAGCAAGTTCGTCAGGACTCAAAGGGTATCTTGATTCATCAGGGAAAATATGTGGACGACATTCTTGCAAAGTTCAACCTTCAAGATGCAAAACCGACAAACACCCTTATGGTAGAAAGACCAGTTCTCATGCCAGATCTGGAAGGAGAGGCTATTGAAGAAACATTGTACAAGTCTATGATTGGATCTTTGATGTATCTGACCGCTAGCAGATCGGATATTATGTTCACTGTGTGTCAGTGTGCACGTTATCAGGCTTCTCCTAAATTCTCTCATTTAAATGCTGTCAAGAGAATCATTAGATATCTTAAAGGAAAACCTAGAGTTGGTCTTTGGTATTGTATAGATTCTCCATTTGATTTGTATGCCTATTCTAACAGTAATTTTGGAGGTGTGGACAGGGATATGAAGTTGACATCAGCTGGATGCCAGTACATGGGTGATAGACTCATTTCTTGGCAATGTAAGAAGCAGCAGACTGTGTCGCTGTCAACTGCAGAGGTTGAATATGTAGCTACTTTAGCCTGCTGTTCATAGGTGATATGGATCCAACACCAACTGGTGGATTACGGTTTGAATTTCTCTTAGACTCCCATTTATTGTGACAATGATGCAGCAATCCAAATAGTGAAAAATCCTGTGTATTTTTCAAAAACTAAGCACATTGCCATAAAGATACATTTTATTTGTGACTCGTACAACCAGGAACTTATCTCCATGGAACAGATTCACACTGATGACAATATCGCGAATCTGGTCACAAAACCGGTTGATCGAGCATGTTTTAATGCACTCTTAGAACTTTTCAAAATGGTCCAATTCGAGGACTGAACTTGGTCACAAAAATATTTTTCTTCGTTTGTAAATAATTTTTTTCATTAAAATTGTTTTTCTTTTTATTTCTTTTGTTTTCAATTTTTAAAAATTTTTTAGGGGGATAGTCTCTTAGAAAAATACAAAAACATTATAAAATTTAGGAAAATACAAAAACATTAAAAAAATTAAAAAACATACAAAAACAGTTTTTGATAAGATCTTTGGTATAACGTGGGAAATGATGGAACTTTCACTATGTGAATTAAGGCTGACTCATGTAAGACCAATATTGAAATGGTCTGACTCTAGGGGTGATATGTCAGTAGGCTTATTCCTGATGGCTGGAAACTTTGACTGATCTTGTGAAGAACTTAAAGATAAAATTTGACCTTAGTATAGAACGTCATTTGGAATTAGTACATTTCTATTTGCTTGTGTGATGTCCCGATACACACAAGTTTGGTCTAGTTCTGAAATCTTTTCTGACAAACTCGTGTATCTCCTTTGTTTTGCGTGGGCAAAGACCTGGAGATGCTAGGCAACGTCAGCTTCTGCTACATCCAAATACATGCTGACCTAGATATACGTTGTCGTGCTGTAGATCACAATACACAAGAAAGAGGCCCTCTAGAGCCCAAAAGAAACCCCAAACCTATATCAATTCAAAAATCATTTGATCTGTATATTATATCCATATATCTCTACATATTATCTATTCCGTTCTCTTCTCAACCAAGTCCCAGTCAAGGATTCAGAATCCTAGAACAGACGTCATGAAAATATGAGGTAGGGAAACAACTTGCATGATAGAGTGTACTGATTATAATTCCAGGATTTGATTGTGATTTGCTTGAGTTTTCATCTCTAAAATACGAAAATATAATAGATTCGTCACATATAGTCATATGGAAAAAGCCTAAGGAAATAAGTTTAAGTGGACAAATATACTGGCAAATGCTCAGATCATCCAAAGTAAATCAGTGTTGATAAGTGTAGTCTGACCTGAAACACCATGATTTGATCCTGTAGACATAGGCTTATAAATGGTTATTTTTGTTATGTTATTTTTATTTTTATTTATAGGTGTTGTGTGAATGTTATTTCAAAAAATGACCATGTTCAAGAATTGAAAAGGACTGATTTTCTTCAAAATTCATGTGTTCATAAATGTATGGTCTTGATATTAGAGTTGGGCCTACCGCACACTTGGTGGGACCCACAAAATCAAAGAAAAGGGTGTCTGATCAGTGTGGGGCCCACCGCACATTTGGTGGACCCCACAAAATCAGAAAAGATAGGTATAGGGTTATGTCAAAAGGGTTTAACGGCTGCACAAAACAAAAGTATTCACTTATTTCAATACTCTCCTCGAATACTCAAACTCGGTTCACCATCATCATCATCTTCATATTCAAATTTCGAATTGATTATAATATCAAAATTTTGTGTTATTGACTTTAGGATCTGAATCAAAGTTTAAAGGTTTTCATTTATACTCTTGAATCCTTGATTTTGAGCTGATTTAGATGGTTGTGAAAAGGGTTCTGGGAGACTGGTTTTAGGGTAAACATTGATGGTTTTAGGGTATTTGAATGATAATCTAGCATATATGTGATCAAAATTGTATTGAGTAAAGTTGCAGGTGGCTGGAGATAGTTTTAGGTGTGAAATCAACGAAAAACTCGACGAAGAAGACAAAGCGATGACGGCGCGTGACTTTCACTTGCCGGATAAAGTCGCACACTCGTGAAATGATGAAATTGCCCCTCGTACACGAGGGCAATGGACGGTTATGTCCCTCACACACTCATTAAGAGTGTGCGAGTGGACCAAATGACAGTTTTGCCCCTCGCACAACCAATGCTTTGATAGTTTTGCCCCTCGCACACCTCGTGCTTTGATAGTTTTGCCCATCGCACACCTCGTGCTTTGACAGTTTTGCCCCGCGCACACCTTGTTATTTGAAATTGTGCCATCAAGGGGTGTGCGGGTGACGTAATTGACCAGTTTGCCCATCGTACACTTGATCATTTGACCAAATTGGCCTCTCATTCAGGAGTTTGGTCCGCACACTCATTTGTGGACCGTACTCTCTTATTGGGGCCTATTATTGAACATTTGGGCCTGAACGTTTTTTTATTCAAAACTTTAAGACTATTTTTTAAATACTGATTTAATCATTAATAGTTTTTAACTCAAAGTTATTTTTTCAAAAACATTGACCAGTTGGTGAATAGCTTGACCAAGTTTACGGTCAAATTTTGGAATTTGTAAATGTGATTGTCAATGTTAGATGTCTAATTGTCACACCCTCAAATTCCATGTGCGGAGTACTACCACAAGGCGTGTGACTGACCAAGATCCAGTTGCCAATCGTATTGAACAATCATAGTAATAAAGCAGTTTTATAAAAAATATAATTAGTGACTAATAAAGTCCATATCCAAAGTCTTAAGTTTAGAAACAATGTTTAAAGATAATAGCGGAAGCATAAGTTAAACAGTTCAATCAAAAGTTCAAAGTTTAATATTATTAAAATACCGAATACTTTGCGACCTCATGTTTCGTTGTAGCCCCGTTTGTCAATGTCTATCATCATTAACGGTTTGCCAAGGTCTATTATCATATTCCTACATCATCATCATGCAAATTTCATCACAATCATTCATAAATCGTTATGCAAATTCCAGATACTCATTCTTAAGAATTCATACTTACACATCATATATATCATTAACCACACAAAATCCTATAACATATTTTATCTCACCAAACACCGATTACTAGTTATTATCTCATATATAGATCTTAACAAGACATACAAGAACATACGATCACATGTCAAGAATGAATACCTCATTATACTGTTTTAACAATGAGGCAATCATTGTCATTGCAACATTTGTTACTATCATCAAACGTCATGATACACCTTATGCATTCAAATCAATCATCAAGAATCGATAAAAATGTAAACTTTGATAATACAACAAAGCCCTAGTTTTTATATGCAACATCCACTCTCATTTAATACTACTGATTTTGTCAACCAGAAATAATCATTCATCAATGAATCGCATACAATCATTCAACACATGAATCATCAAGTTCATCACAACATTTATCCTTCACACCAGACATGAGCACCATTTCTATCAACCAAATAACAATCAAAACCAACCTAGATCGAGACTAATAATATGCGAGTATTTGTTGAAGATGAGGTCTTCAAAAGGGAAGCTTCAGAAGGAAGAAACAGTCTGATGTTGATGAGGATGATGCACTGAAAAGGTTGAAGGAGAATAAAATTTGATGTGCTTTTAGGGTTTTTAGAGAGAGTAGGTCTTAGGATCTGAGTTTCTTAGATTGTGTTGTTTAATTAGAAATGAAAGATGAAACAGATAATTTTGTGCAGCGAAATATGGAAATAAGCATTAACACACAATCAAGGAAGAATAGTTTTCTGCAAACATGATTTTATTAAGTCGAAAGATTGTATTTGTTACAAGATTCAACTATTGCATGCATGCACTAGACTCCCCCTCAGCCCGAGCTCAGTGATTTGTTCGTACAAGATGACATGTGAAGAAAGAGCTCATGGAACAGTACAGAGTACCATTCTATTTATTGTTCAGACAAAACCACTGAGCATCTTTGCTGACGTCACCATGAAAGTGACATCTAACCTCCTAACAAACTCTAAACATTGTTCTATAGAAACACTGATTACAATAGACACTGATTACATAAAACACTGATGCAATATCCACTGTTGTATCATAAGCACTGATGTTGAGAATCAGTGCTTTCTTCAAAGGATGATTAGTCCTTTGAATGGGCAGTACTTTGGTCTTCAACAATACTTAGGAGGCATCAGTAGTTAGGCTTCAATCTTTATATCAGATCAGGTCTTTGGCAAAACAGTTATTGAGATGATCAGTGCTTGGAGTCTGTCAGATGCTAGTAAACCACTGTCAAGGTGAAAGTCTTGTACAAGCTCTGCGTATGATGATCAACTGTTCTGAACCAGTTTTGGCTTTCCTTATCATCTGTTCTTCTGGGTTTGAATATATGGACCAACAATCTCCCCCTAGAATAGATGATGCCAAAACACTTCATTATTCATGATCTTTATTGTCTCATCAACATTTCCCTAACTTGCCCCTTGAATTGAAGTTCAAAGTTAAGGGAATCTTCATCATCCTCATCCCTGCAAAGTTGATGTTCTAAGAGATCTTGGAGGTCAGCTACACTCAGGCCTAGTGCATCCTCCATTGATATGTGTTCAACTTCTCCACTGGACTTGAGCAAAGTCAATACATGGGTCTTTTGATCAGACTTCCACTTTAGTAGTTTTGAGTTCAGTGGGTTTCTTGGGAGAGTTTTTATTTTTGATGAGTTTGGTGATGGAGGCCTGCTTATCAATTTTGTGGCAGTTTCTTGCTGTTTTGAAGTAGGAACCTCTTCAGATATTCTCCTGATGGCCTCTTTCATGATTTCAGCTACTCTTTCTGCATCTTCTTCATCAATCTGCTTTTGCCTTTTTCTTTGATTCAAGGCAATGATGGAGGTGTCAGATGATGTGAACAATGTTTTTAAAGAGAGGGCCTGCTGCTTTAGCTCATCAGATTTCTTGTTCTTGTATGCTAGTTTCTTTGGAGCTTTGGGTTTCTGTCTCTCTTAGTTTTTCCAGCTTCTCATACACCATGTCAGTGTACTGCCTAGACCACTTGGATATGGCTTTTGCTGAACCATACTTTGCTGCAACCAACTCTGCCTTCTTTCTTTTATATTCCAAGGTAAGCTCCTCAATAGCCTTTTTGTACTTATTCCAATCTGGTGCACACCTTTTCATACTGGGATCATTTCTTACCCTTTCAATTCTGCTTGCTTCAGCTTTGAGTGCAATGAGTAGCCAGTCTTTAAATTGATCAACTTTGGCAGGATAGAACTTGTCTCTCATGATTAGCTCTAAAAGATCTCTCCTCATCTCTTTTTGCAGGTCAACATTTGGTGGTAAGTTTGACATCTCTTTGCTTAAGTCTCTTGCATAATCTTCCAATTTCTTGACTTTACTAAGCCCATGCTGCAATCGACTTGAGATGTTACTATCACCTTTCCCTTCACCTTCATACTTGGCTTACCACTTAGCTTGTTTGCCTTTGAGCTTCAAAAACTCATCTATATTCTTTGGAGGTCTAAAGCCTTGAAGGGATGGGAACTTTCTTTTTGCAGGATCATCCACTGTATAGAAATGTCTCAGTTCTCCTTTTACTGCATTCAACTCCAGTGGATAATCTGCTGCTAATGTAGCAATTCTTGAAGGATCATGGCCTTCAAGTACTTTTGGGTCAACAAGTACATTTGGTGGTGGTGATGGTGGAGGAATGAATGGTTCATGGTTGGTTTGGATGAAAGGTTCAGATGAGATAGGAGTAGGTGCTGGTATGTCATCATTATGCACCCGAAACTTCCTTTTTCTGGTGTTAACTTTTGTAGGTGAATGGATTTTTGTTTGGGATTTGGAAACATGAATGATTATTGCTTGGGAAGGAGATGTGAGAGTGGTGGATGATTGATTAACAGCTATTGAAACAACTGGTGTCTCAACCACTGTTGTCATAACAACTGTTGAAGTGTCAACAGTTGTTTTCTGCTTTTTGGCAGGTGGTTTTTGTGGTGAAGTTGTAGTTTTGGGTATATCAGTGGTTGGTTTTTCTGAACCATCTGTGGTTTTGAGACCAGTAGTGGTTGGCTTTTTGGGTGTTTGTGGTTTTCAGAATTTGGCAAGTGGTGGTTTGTTATTTTTGAAAGATTTCTTCCTGGTGGAAGTGCCAATATTCTTTATTTTCATTTCCCATTCTTTTCTTGCATTTTGTTCCTTTCTCCACTGCCTTTATTTTGTTGCATTCTGATTCTGAATTGTCTTTCTGCTTTTCTCCACTTCATCTGCTAGAAGATTAAGGGTTTCATCAACTCCCTTTTTCCTTTCATTGGCAGGTGTTTCAGCAGTGGTTTCAGAAGACTTCTTTTCTAATTCTGGCTTTGTCTTTGGCTGACTTGGAGTAGGCCTGCCAAACTTTTTCATATCATGTTTCTCCCCCTTTTTGGCATCATCATCTTGATTATCACCATCTTTATAGATGGATACAGGGGTAGTGCCAGTCTTTGTTATCAAGGCTTCTTTGATGGCCTTGATATCTGCTTATGTATCTTTATATCTTGCATCAACCATATTTCTAATCAAAGCCACTTGATGGTTGTGTTGAGTTTCTACAAGTTCCCTTTGAGAAGTGATAATTGATTAAATTGCATTCCAAAGCTCTTGGGAGTACTGTTGTGGAGTTGGTTGACTTTTGGAAACTTCTACCAACTGTTTGATCATATCTTGCATGTTGTTAACAGTGGTTTCAGTTGTGATAAGTCTCTCTGTCAATTCTTGATATCTTAAACCATCACCCAAGTTAATGGGATCATCTAATTTCCCACCAGCAGTGGTTGTATCAGCTTTTGGACCAGGAGAAGTCTCCAATGGTTCATCAACTGATGCCCCTTTTTCTTGGTACTGGGACTTATTTCTTCAGTAGTGGTTACCTTAGTAATCTCACCAGTGGTTAATGTGAACACACCAATGTATACCTTGGTTCCCAAAGAAGAAATTGCCTTCAAGGGAGTCTGACTAATGAAACTACTGTCCAGGTGTAGATCAGTGGATCCAACACCTCTAGTAGCTGCTCCACCTGAACTACCAACAGGAGTGTCATGAAACTCCTGTGGTGTAACCTCCTCAACTGTTTATGGAAAAACCAATTGAGGTATTTCAGACACAGCCATTGTTGTGGTAATGTGTTGGTGAGAGGGGCTGTTTTGTGTCTAAAGCTCAATGGCATAAAAAAGAGGTATGATGGATGGTGGTATTTGAGAGGTGAGGATAGGTGTTGAAAGAGAATTTACCACGGGAGCAGAGCTATTTAACATACTCTTAAGTGAGGGTAATGTATCATATAGTGGTGTCCCTGTGCTTACAACCTGTTGCTTTTGTGAGGAAGTAGGAGGAGTTGAGGCTTTGGGTGGAGATCTTTCCAACTGTTGTGAGGAAGTAGCAACAGTGGTTATTGGTGACTTTTGTGGTGTCACTGGATTAACTTCTGGGATTCCATCTTCCAGAAGGTCCTTTTTAGAGCGTTTGGTAGGATTTTTGGATATTTTCTTTTTTGTCTTTTTGGGAGTTTTTGGTGGGGGTTGCACAGTAGTGATTGTGCTGCTGTTGTCACCATGAGCAGTGGGCTCAACAACAGAAACCTGAGGAGCAGATGTGGACGCATCCAAAGTTTGCTCAGGCTCCTCTGTTTTGTTATAGAAGGTTTTGAGTCTAACAACCTTGTAAAAGTTTCAGAAGAAAGACTATTTATTTGGAAAGGAGCACTTTGGACAAGCACTTGTGCACTGTCTTTTGGTATTTTCTTCTGTAAGTAGTAGCTTAAAAACCTTGGAAATAACAAAAATGGTTTATTCTTTTCTTTGATATTATTTACATTTTTAACTAAATCATTCAAAATCTCTTGGAAGTAATTGAAATCCACTTCTGCCATTATAGCATATCCCAAGTATTGAATATTCAATGGAATTTCATTGAAAGCTGATCTTTTTTTTGAAACACAGGTGAGTAGGGTATGAAACATGAACTTCATGGGAGGTGGAAACTCTCGCTTTTGCATTGTAGCTTTTTGGAGTTGTCCTGTATACCCTCTTTCGATCAAATCTGTTTGATACTCATCCTTTGAGAGAGAATTTTTACCTGTGAGATCGTTCATCTCAAAAATTTCTGATATGGATTGGGGTGTGATGGAAAGCAGAATTTCGCCTACTTTAGATGTAATAGCCCAAGGCTTGTTGTCTTGAACTTCCAATTTTTCATTTTTTCCAAAAATCTCGTAGGGTTTCTTGGTAGATGGGTGCGTTGTAGGTCAACAAAGTTGTGTACTTTGAAGATGAAAGAGCATCGATGATTGTGTGAAAATCTTTGTTTTTCTTGTTTTCTCAAGCGTACAAAGGTAGTTATGAGGGTTTTTGAGAGCGAGAGCCATGGTGATTTGGAGAAATTTACGAATGGAAGAGGAAGATGAAAGAAAGATGGAAACCGCTTTGAAGGAATTTTGAATTCGATACTGCAGTGAAACCTCTGATTGGGGTTTTAATCAGGGTTTTATAAAAGGAAAAGTGAATGCTGATGTGGCAGCGGTTACAAAGATCTGACGACTAAGAACTGTCCACGTGACAACCTCTGATGAAAATGGATTACAGTTGTTTGGGAAACCATTGATGGACAATATCAGTGGTTGACATCAATGAGAATGTGAGCAGTGGCTAATTTTAACTATCAGTGGATAGCCACCAGTGATTGAAACACTAATGTTTGGTCAATCAGTGGTCAACAAGATGAATGAAGGAACAGAGGATGTCTTTCAGCAGTGGATAATTTTCAACAATCAGATGTTTGAACCAAACAGTGGTTTTAACAGACTTTTAAGGATTAATGAAAAATTTCATTTTTAACTATTTTAAGGATGAATTTTTGATTTTCTGAAAACATTTTAATGCTTTTTATTCATAGAAAACAAGATTTTGCTAGTTATTCCATGTTAAGCATGCCAATCCTAGAGATCAAGCTTTCAAAGGTGGATGTGTCTAATGCTTTTGTTAGCACATCTGCCAGCTGATCCTTAGTTGGAACATGATGCAGAGAAATCAAACCTTTTTCATAGCAATCCCTAACAAAGTGATGTCTGATGTCAATGTTTTTGGTGGTTGAATGTGAAACTGGATTTTTTATGATATTTCAGCTGCTTGACTATCCAACATGAGGGGCATCTTTAAAGCAGTTATACCAAAATCCAGCAGTTGATTTTGAAGCCACAACAGTTGGGCTGTACAGCTTGTAGCAGCAATGTATTCTGCTTCAGTAGTGGATGTGGAAATAGCTGCTTGCTTTTTGCTTTGCCCAGACACTAAGCAGTTGCCTAGGAATTGACACCCTCCTAAGGTGGACTTCGTTATTGTATTACATCCAGCAAAGTCACTGTCTGAGAAACCAAAAAGCTTGATATTTCCATCAGCTGGATACCAGATACCAAGTGTGGGAGCACCTTTTATGTATCTGAATATCCTTTTTTACAACAATAAGATTTGACTTTCTAGGGGCTGATTGGGATCTTGCACAAACACATGTTGCAAACATGATGTCTGGCCTAGATGCAGTTAGGTACAATAAAGACCCAATCATGCTTCTAGAAAGAGTTTGATCAACCAAATCATCCTTTTCATCAGACATGACTATCTTGGTGGTTGCCATGGGTGTACTGCATGGCTTGCAATCATTTATCTCAAATTTCTTCAAAAGTTCTTTAGCATATTTGCTTTGATGAATGAAAGTACCATTTTGCAGTTGCTTAACTTAGAGACCAAGAAAGCACTGGAGTTTACCCATTGCACTCATTTCAAACTCAGCTGTCATGAGGTGTCTAAACTCTTCACACATTTTATGACATGTGCTTCCAAAAATGATGTCATCCACATAAATCTGGACAATCATCAAATCTTTTCCTCTCCATTTTAAAAAACAGTGTTTTATCAATTTTACCTCTTGTGAAGCCTATAAAGATTAGAAAAGTGGAAAGAGTTTCATACCAGGCTCTTGGTGCTTGTTTCAAGCCATATAAGGCTTTGTTTAGCTTGTACACATGATTTGGATTAAATGGATCCTCAAATCCAGGAGGTTGACAAACGTATGCCTCTTCTTGAATCTTACCATAGAGGAAAGCACATTTGATATCCATTTGAAACACCTTTATGTTGTAGTTGACAGCAAAGGCCAAGAACAGTCTGATAGCTTCTAATCTTGCTACAGGGGAAAAAGTTTCATCAAAATCAATGCCCTCTTCTTGTCTAAAGCCTTGAACCACAAGCCTAGTTTTATTCTTGACAACAATACCCCTTTCATCAGTTTTTTTTTTGAAGAGCCACTTTGTGCCAATAGGACTCACACCCTCTGGCAATGGTACAAGTTCCCATACAAGTTCCCATACTTGTTGTCTTTTAAACAAAAAGAAAAATGTTTTGGGATTGACTTCTAGTGAGAACCCCTTCATTGATGTTGCCAATGATTTGTTCTGGTGGATGGGACTTCAGAAGGATTAAATCTCCTTTGTATGGAACAATGACATTAAATGGTGAAGGCTGCAGATGTGAATCATCTGAGCTAACATCTGTTGGTGACTTTGATGATCCAACATCTGTTTGAAATGGAGGTGGAGGGATAGGAGGAATGGGTGTGGCACAATGTTGATTTTTATCCACTATTAGTAGATTTTTATCAACAGTGGTTGAAGATATGGTGGCAGAGGTTAAAGGGCTACTTTGGTCAACAACTATTTATGTAGCAGTGGTTGGGCTTTGACAGCTGTTTTGAACATCTGCTGCTCTGGTGATGGATGTGAATTTTTGTTGTGGAATTACAACTTCATATCCATTGTCTGATGGTGAAGATTGTGGTGTACCTGCATGGTTAGTCTTGACATACACATCTTCAAAAGTGAATTTATCTAAATCAAACAATTCATTAGGGTTTGCTAGGATTTTCAGAGATGAAAGTTCATTGAACTTAACATTCAAAGTCTCTTCCACACACCTAGTCATTATGTTAAACACTTTGTAGGCCTTGGCAGTGGTTGAGTATCCCAGGTGATAACCACAATCTACTTTGGCTGCAAATTTTGAAATTGAGTCTTTTAGGTTTAACATGAAACATGGGCAGCCAAAGACTTTAAAGTATGAGATCAGTGGTTTGATTTTATACATAATTTCATAGGCAGTCTTTTGATGCCTGGGGTTGATCAAAACTCTATTCTGGACATATCAGGTAGTGTTTATAGCCTCTGCCCAGAAAGTTAATTGCAAACCTGAATCTGCAAGCATGGTTCTGGCAGCCTCAATCAAAGTTCTGTTTTTCCTTTCAACCACCTCATTTTGCTCTGGTGTTCTTGGGATGCTGTACTGCCTTACAATCCCTTTTGACACACAGAACTCATCTAATTCCCTATTTCTGAATTATGTGCCATTGTCACTCCTAAAGACTTTTACTGGCAAGTCAAATTGGTTTTCAACCTATTTGACAAAGTCTTGGAAAATGCCTGCTGTCTCATCTTTAGAATGTAAGAAATAAGTCCATGTAAACCTAGAAAAATCATCCACAATTACCAAAAAATATCTCTTCTTTTTCAAGCTCATGATTTTTATTGGGCCAAACAAATCAATGTGCAGCATTTGCAAACACTTGGTTGTTTTGGACTCTTCAATGGACTTATATGAGCTTTTATGTTGTTTTCCATTTAAACAGGAAACACAATGCTCAGGACAGGTGAACAATTTTTGTGGAAGACCTCTTACAAGGCCTTGTTTTGACAAAGCATTGATTGTCTTGAGATTTGTGTACCCTAATCTTCTGTGCCATAATTCTGTCTCTTTGTTAGAGGCAGCTGAGAAGAGACATGCATCAGTCATAGGGCTCTCTTTTGACAAGTCAACTACATAAACATTGCCACTTCTTTGAGCAACAAGTTGGGGTTTTCCATTGGCTATTATTTCTTCAATCTTTTTGACCATTTCTGGTGCCACAATCTTGCAACTTTCCTTAGTAAAGAATGACCCATAGCCTTTGTC
>JARYGA010029900.1:0-39344 GCA_030545235.1 Helianthus tuberosus | reverse complement strand
AAAAATATGTGGTACTTAAGAAGGAAAATCTTGTATAAAATGGCTTGTATATGAAAGCGAGGATAGTACCCAAATCGCATATTAGTAGAAAATTGTTTTATTGAGAGTAATGGGAAAATTTGACATTTTACATAAAAACAGTTATGTTGGAGGTAACGACCAACTATGGGTATTTGCACATGAATAAAGAATAGAGAGGTAGTTTTAAAAGTAAGGAGGTAAGTTAGGATTCGAGCGTTCTAAACAAACTTGATTGTGAAAAAGGTTGGTATAAAAGGACAAAGAATAAAGGAGAATAATGGGATTATAAAAGTGAACGATTGATTTTAATAAACAAATACGAGTATAAGAATGGCTGAAGTATTGGATAGATGAAAACGATGAGTTAAGAATGATGTCTCGTCGTTGATAATCGGATATAACGCGTGTGTGAGTTGTTTAAAGTTTGTAGTAAGTCTAAAAGGTCTGCAAAACGCTTAATTTCTCATGGCACGTTTGACGAAAGTTTGGTAACATGGTGAAAACACTTTTATGTAGGATGTACCAGCGGCGTATCCACCATGTTTTAACCACGTTACGTCCGTTTCGTTGTTTGGTGCAATGTTACGTTCCGTGTCTTTACCATATGCGGTAGTACACTCTATGGTTCTCATAAGTCTATCATTATATTCCCGTGTGCACCTGCGTTTATATTGATCGTCGCATGATCCGCAGAGCTTGGACTAGTTGCGTATGAATTAAGGTATACATAAATTCTGAAAATAAGACTGCGTGTGTATGGAAATGTAGCTTATAAGCATGTTTGCGTTCCAAATAGTATAAGACCAACGTAAGCGAATCCCTCAGGTTTCGTTCGCGTACAGGTGCGAATGTATAAATTTTGAGTATGAATAAAAGCATGAGCATAGTATACGTTTAAACATGAATACGCATGTGAGCATAACACAAACGCATGAATAAGAGTATGATTACAAGTATAAGCATAACGTGTATGAAAATGAGTATAAATGTGAGTACAAATTTGAGCATAAACGAATGAACGTGGGCATAAACATAAAATCGTATAAATGAGAGTACATATATGAGTGCGAGTATGACATAAATCGTATGAATGTGAATGTGAATATGAATATGAATGTAAGTATAAACATGGATATAAATACGACGTAAATGTATAATTGTGAGTATGAGTATAAACGTAAAATGTATGAATTTGAATTTGAATATGAATATAAACAAAATGTGTAAGTATGAATATAAGTGTATACATAAAATGTGTAAGTATGAATGTAAGTAATAATGATTTTGTTTATAGTATAAATCGAAATACACGAGTTTAAGTACGTAAAAGATTAAAAAGTTTTGAGTATGAAAGGAAAAGAAAACGAGTGAGACGCGCGAGATTATTGTGAGATATAAGCTAAAACACATAAGATGGTATGCATGTATAGTTGTTTGAACAAAACGTGAAGTTTAATTAAATCAAAAATAGATTGAGTTTGACTTGGAATGTAAAATCTAGTTTGTGAATGTAAGGAGTGTATAAATTATCCATTTCTTACGTGAATCGTACCTTGTAAAAGATTGCAAATGCTACTCTTGTTTTGAAAAGAATTTACATAAGATGAAACAAATTGTTGGTTGTTATGAAGTTTCCTCGCCCACGTGTTTTAAATTCAATTGACATATTGAGTAATGTTCGAAAAGGTTCTAGTAGCTTATAAGATTGCTTTGTCTTAGATAAATTTGCATTAACGAATAAATTCGGAGTTTAGAGGTTCTTGCGAAAACGTTGATTAAAAAAAAGACTTTGGTATATGAACTTAGTGATTGTCGAAAAGCGTCTTTAATAAAATGTTTTATTGATTTTGGAAGATGTTTTAGTAAATGATTGAATAATATTTATAATATGTTAGAGGTGTGTGCGGAAAAGTTGGTTTGATTCCTAATTGAAAATAGAAAATCTATAGTTTAATGATATGAGATGAGCTTGTTTTAATAATTACGTTGAATACAAAATTTCATGGGCAATGGATTTATTAGACCGACTAAGTTGATAAGTAGCATTTCATGAAATTTTGAATATTGAGGAACAAGCGTCTACGGAAAAGTTAAGGAGTTTTTGTGTGTGAGCTATATGAAAATAGATTGTAGGATAAGAAATTCGTTTATATAAATAATGCGTTTTGAAATAATTAGGGATTTGACTAATGATAAATGATTGGGTATAAACATGATCGTGTTTACATAATAGTGTTACTTAAAAGGAAGTCTTGGTAACGACCACCTATGTAACACCTCGTAAAAATCGTGCCCAACGATGTGTTGACACGTGTACTGACACGTGTACTAAACCCTAATGAAGTCAAACGTTGACTATTAGGAACTAATTTTGCGAAAAATCAAAAAATTTGAATGTGGAAGGACTGAAAGTGTTAACATGTTTAAACTAAGCCTCTGAATAACAACACACGGTATTCATAATTATATTTGAGCCACTTGTTGATCGAAAGGAACTGTTTACGTAATTAATTAAAAGTTTGCGCGACGAAGGGTTAAAAGCATCAACAGGTTTAATTATACCTCTGAGTAACCTTTTAACAAACCCGGAGTGTTATATTATTAGATTGTATTCTGGGGAATACATAATATTGGCCATATAGGGCTTTAATACCGATAAATGATAATACGCACTAGTTTGTGCGTTAAAAGGGTTAAAAGTGTCAACATGTTAATTCTTACCTTTGAGTGACCTTTTAACGAACCCGAAGCATTGTGATGTTTGATAATACTCATGGGAATGCCTAATATTGGCCGTTTAAGGCTTTGATGCCGTTAAACGATAATACACACAAGTTTGAGTGTTAAAAGGACTAAAAGCGTCAACGTGTAAATCTACATCTTTGAGAGACCTTTTAAATGAATCGGGAACACCGTGTTGCTCGGCCATACTCCCGGGTGTGCTTAATATTGGTCACAATGGGCATATATTATTATTATTATTATTATTATTATTATTATTATTATTATTCATTACTTAAAGCCTGCACATAACTAAAACCATTTGATGAATCTATGGACTTGTTAATGGTTTTAAAAACCTAGTATAACACTTGTAATCATCTCATGAATTCCCTAAACACATGCCATGATCTTATCATTTCTCAAAAACTATAGAAAGGCCTTGGAATTTCATTTTCAAAGTACACCATTAATTCTTTCTTCCTATCTTCTCATCTTGGAGGATCCTAAGCAATTGGGAACCACCTTTGAGTTTTCTTCAATCCATAGGACCACTTGTAAGTGTTACTTTCATGACTAGTTCTTTTATTTGGCTTAAAAAGCCGAAATGTCAAGCGTTTACGATAAACGCTTTGACTTCTAGTTAGACCGTAAAAGGTCAAGCCATTGTTCGCAACGAACATGGCTACGTGATTGTAATTAGGTAGGTGTTAAATCCTCAAAAGGGCACCTTCTAAGAATCACGTTTGCTGGGTTAATTGACGAGTCAACGTAATATTGTCTTAAAAAGTCAACGGGTCAGTTTTTGAAATAATTGTGATTTGAGTTTAAAAATGTTCTAAAATACGTTTTATCACTTTAACAACTTGGTAATAATTATTAGAACATGTGTAAACATGTTCGGATCGTCAATTCCAGTTTTAGGGTCGGTTCGCAACCGAAAGTCGCGAAGTTTGACTTTTGCATTGACTTTCGATTATGAACCGAATTAGATTAGTTTGCTACTGATTATAGGTTCCGTTATGATCATAATATAATGTAGCATAACCCTATAAGGTTATATTACACGATCATATTAGAAATCTGAGTTTTTGCACATGTTCCGTTAATATGCCGTACTTTGACTATTATGCCCTTTTTTAGCAAAAATAAGGTTTTAGACATCAATAAGCTTTCAAACAACTTAGGTACTGATTTTTTAACATGTTTAACATATTTTGATGTTACAAATCTGATCATAAACTGAGTTTGCATATAATATCGTAAATTATGCTTTAAATCGACCAAAATGCCCTTTATGAGCGTAGATCGGTTTTAAGCACAATTTTTCATACCAAAATCATTGTCTATTGATGTAATATCATAATTAGGATAATTTGGGATGTTTATTAAGTTTACAAGCTGAGTTTACGCATACGTTCTTGAATTACGTCCTTAAATGACGATAATGCCCTTTTTGCACCTAAAATGATTTAAAAGCACAATTTTCATACAAAACCTTTTTATTACTGATATGTTATTTTAATTAACATATTTTGGTCATATAAACCTGATTATAACATTAGTTTTCCTAAAAGATCGCAAATATCGTCATTTAACGACTTTAAGGCCGTTTCGGCGCATAGTAAGATTTTAAACCATAACTACCAATCAAGACTTGTTACCTACTGATTTTATAAATAATTTTAAGTATTTTTATAGTAGGTATATATATTATAAACTCAGATTACCAAATTAGCCTTCAAAACTATGTGTGAAATTACCAAAATGCCCCTACGGAGCATAGTTTGGTTTTAAACTATAAAACACACATATGTTTGGTATCATATTGATATTATATCATAAATAAAGTATTTTCAAATATTTTTTAAGATCGCAACATCAGTTTGTGCTCAACTTTCTTTTATACGTCGTAAAATGACCAAAACGCCCTTATGAGGCATAGTTTGATTTTAAAACCTTAACGGGCATACGAGTTGATATCCTACTGATATTATGAATTGCCTAAAGTATATCGGCATATGGAACTTGTTCATGACTTATCCGGTTACTCGTTGTCGCATATACGCGTACGGTTAGACTTATGTAACTAGTTTGCGTAAGTTTACCGAAACGGGTTAAACCTTATCATTTTTACTTTAAAATCCAGAATGTATTTAGTTTACCCATATTATACAAGTCTTCATACTTTTTGGGTCTAAATTACATCCATTCCATTCCGGTCATCGCTTAATCTAGCGTATCGTACCGTTTCTAACACTTTAAGTTAACCGGTCTGGGTCTATGACCTAAACAAGACTCGTTAGCATTCTAAATTGGTTATATATTACCATCATTCCAGACTATAGCCTCCCGGTAAAAGCTATCAGCATTTAATTAGATTGGATATGGTTGAGTCATATAAATCTTGCTGTTAATCGAGTAGTAGCTTAGGTAAATACTTTTAACTTATTTTCCCTTATACGGGCTTGTGATACGGTAAAATATTACCGCTTGGTCGGGTGTAGAAACATTTTAATCGGATATGGTTAAATTGCATAATCCTATTTTAATCAGTATTGCTTGATAACAAATAACATTTTAATCGGATATGGCTAAATTGCATATCCCTACAAACATATTATGAATGGAAACTTGGGTTTTACCCATGTGTTTATTATTTATAAAATGAGGTGTTTTACTCTGATAAAATATTTCCTAACTACGGTCCTGATGTAAATTCCGCTGCCAAAATTAAATAAACACCGATACCACCGAATGTGCGAGCTCGCGGCCGCCCGCCTACCGGGGCAAGGGGTCGGGGGTTGCGACAGGAGGTGGTATCAGAGCTACAGCCACTGATTTCAGCCATAGAAGTGTTCTGCTGACATCAAAATTGTTAATTCTGTTAGGAAATAATCTATGTGATTATGTGCATACATGTATATTATTGTTTTGTGTTATTTGACAATCTGTTAGTTTACAGTATGAGTGATCAAGGACCATCTGACGCCTATCGTAACCTCTCTAATTCTCCAAGAGATGAAGGAACTTCCTCCCAGCCTACTCCTTCGGGGTATTCAGCTGACACCGAAGAGGGGATATTCATCTTTAAGGCGCAATCCGCAGAACCATTCCCTACGTGTTGGATCAGTTTCGTGACCCTAAACAGTCAGTAAAGGCAGTTCATCATTGTTTACAGAGGCGGAATCAAAGTAAACAACGTCAAACAACTTGTTTCCTTTCTAATCTTTCTTTATTACTGATTTGTAGAGCTTTTACATTCAAATCTTGACAAGAATTCAGCAGCACCTCAGCTCACACACACTTGGATCCGTTTGAAATGAGACAAGCACAACCCTATATATAGATGTTGCTGTTCCGTTTGAAAATGACACAACCATGTTCAAACGGAATCACTTGAATCAATTCCGTTTGAACTTGGTCTTGACATCTTCAAACGGAATCACTAACTAAAACATGACCAAACCCTAAAATCTATCCTGTTGTGCACTCATTTAACCTATCTAGACATAAGACTCGATTAAGACGTAGTTAACAGACAGTAAATGCACCAACAGACTCCCCCCTTGGATGTTGACGAAGTCTTCGGCGTCGAGTCTTTAGTCTTTGTCTCTTTCCAAATTTTGTCTTGACATTGTAAAGCTCCCTTCAATCTTTATCTTCAAACTTTAATCTTCAATCTCCCCTTTGAGTGTTGATTCAGAATCTTGACTCCCCCTTTCACAGACTCCCCCTCTCAATAAGCTAGGACTTTAAATTCTGGTTCAAACTTTGACATTTCGTTGCCATGGGGATATTAACTCCTGTTACCTGCACCATCTCTACCTAAATATAAGATATATGACAATAACAGTTTCAATCCAAAACTTACCATTCAACCACAATTGATAATTTTATCAGTGTTTAGAAATCCACTTAAGTATTCAGGTCCAGATTAATGACCCTGATTACTCAATTAATCTACCAAGTCCAACTTAATGACCTTGGTTGATCAGAGATAATTCACCCTAACATTTTGTTCAACTTTTCTGAAAATTACAAGTTTAAGACTTGCTTTAACTTTTCATCTTTCACAAACTTATCATGTTAAGCTCCAAACTCATCATCCAGCCTAGAAACTTCCTGCATCAGCTTCAAATTGTGAATCTGAAGATCCACTCTCCACTTTGGTTTGTAAAAAATAAAGCATAAATGTAAAATCTTTTTGGATTTTTAATAAAGCTTCTAAACTAGAAATGAAATACAGAACTAAAATGCAATAAAAGTAAACTATTTACAAACATATTTTTGGTAAGCGTGTTAGGGAATCATATCAGCTATTCGACAAATCACAAGTACCGTTAAGCTTTAATCTCATACTCAGAATTAAACAATTCGCTTAGATTATCGATATACTGATCCACTTAAATTCTCACACACATTTCAATCTGTCCAGGATACGGATTTAGTGTTTTAGAGACTTAAACTTATACGTGTGTTCCACCTCTTGAATATACTCCCGTATCCAAATCCCAATATTCAGTCTTACAGGTGAGTATACCACAGATGATATCTGTAAGGGAATAAATTAAGAAACGTACGAAACCGTGAGAGCTCAGGTCAGAACTTCCGTTCAGCAGAGAGATGACGGTTCGACTTGGGTGTGTCCCATTTAGAGGATCTTTTGTTACAACAGCATTGATTAGCAATTTTATTGTCTTTATCATTTATGCTGAGGGCGGCGCTATATTTCAAGCATGTGGAAAGTATTCTCCGGGGACTAGGCCATTGCTTCCGCAAAATCAGAAGTCCCGGGATAATACCCCAGATATCACTGAGTATAAAGACCTAGTATCTCAGAAAGAGGGATCTTTCAAACAAGATTTCAGGGGTTACCTATATATCCAAGTAGTGTTCCCCACGAAATAAGCAAGTAAAGATTTAGATTTATATCCCGAAAAAACCTACTAAATGTGCAAAAACCTATCGGCACATCATCAGACTCCCCCTTTCACAGACTCCCCCTCTCAATAAGCTAGGGCTTTAAATTCTGGTTCAAACTTTGACATTTCGTTGCCATGGGGATATTAACTCCTGTTACCTGCACCATCTCTACCTAAATATAAGATATATGACAATAACAGTTTCAATCCAAAACTTACCATTCAACCACAATTGATAATTTTATCAGTGTTTAGAAATCCACTTAAGTATTCAGGTCCAGATTAATGACCCTGATTACTCAATTAATCTACCAAGTCCAACTTAATGACCTTGGTTGATCAGAGATAATTCACACTAACATTTTGTTCAACTTTTCTGAAAATTACAAGTTTAAATTAATGAACTTGCTTTAACTTTTCATCTTTCACAAACTTATCATGTTAAGCTCCAAACTCATCATCCAGCCTAGAAACTTCCTGCATCAGCTTCAAATTGTGAATCTGAAGATCCACTCTCCACTTTGGTTTGTCAAAAATAAAGCATAAATGTAAAATCTTTTTGGATTTTTAATAAAGCTTCTAAACTAGAAATGAAATACAGAACTAAAATGCAATAAAAGTAAACTATTTACAAACATATTTTTGGTGAGCGTGTTAGGGAATCATATCAGCTATTCGACAAATCACAAGTACCGTTAAGCTTTAATCTCATACTCAGAATTAAACAATTCGCTTAGATTGTCGATATACTGATCCACTTAAATTCTCACACACATTTCAATCTGTCCAGGATACGGATTTAGTGTTTTAGAGACTTAAACTTATACGTGTGTTCCACCTCTTGAATATACTCCCGTATCCAAATCCCAATATTCAGTCTTACAGGTGAGTATACGACAGATGATATCTGTAAGGGAATATATTAAGAAACGTACGAAACCGTGAGAGCTCAGGTCAGAACTTCCGTTCAGCAGAGAGATGACGGTTCGACTTGGGTGTGTCCCATTTAGAGGATCTTTTGTTACAACAGCATTGATTAGCAATTTTATTGTCTTTATCATTTATGCTGAGGGCGGCGCTATATTTCAAGCATGTGGAAAGTATTCTCCGGGGACTAGGCCATTGCTTCCGCAAAATCAGAAGTCCCGGGATAATACCCCAGATATCACTGAGTATAAAGACCTAGTGTCTCAGAAAGAGGGATCTTTCAAACAAGATTTCAGGGGTTACCTATATATCCAAGTAGTGTTCCCCACGAAATAAGCAAGTAAAGATTTAGATTTATATCCCGAAAAAACCTACTAAATGTGCAAAAACCTATCGGCACATCATCAGCGAGACTGTTTAATCACATTTAAACTTTCCAATTCTTTAGCATACCGTAACTGTCAAGCCGATGTACAATCTTTTTACCTTTTTACACAAGCTCTTTTCAATTTTCTATTGTTCACAAACACTTTCTTCTCAACAAACTTCTTGTTCTGAAAATTCTTTCTTTGATAATTCTTACCACCCTGATATCCACCCGACCATTTGTTTTGATTGTTGTTATAAAAACGTGGTGGAACAACAGGTTTCTTGTAGTAAGTTTTATCTTTTTCAAAATTCATTTGCCTTTTTGTTTGTTTTAAACTTTTTCCTTCAGACAAATCGATTTCAACCATTTTGAACACATTTGTCAATTTTGAAACATTTACGTTCTCCAGTGGAAACTCAGAATCCGAATACAACTTATCCGATCCCGACATCTTGTACATGACAAGATTAGGTTCATCATTTAAGTTGTTTTTGGACTTTTGTTTCGGAATGTATTTGTCCAAGAAACATCCATCATCTTCAGCTGAATCACTTTCAGACATCAAAACACTTTCAGCTGTGCTTTTAACAATCTCTGTCTGAACACTATCATCAGATGATGAAGAAGAAAATGTAACATCAATTGAATAAGGAAGTTTCACTTCATTTTCATCTTCAAGATTAACCAACCCAGATTGCTTTTTCGAATAATTGTCTAGAACTGGTGGTGGAACTTGATGAAACCCGACCCCAGTTCCATCACAGTATACATCTTCGCCTGCTTTGTTTTTCCCGATGGGTTAGGGAACAATGTGTTGCAAAACAAAGCTTGCAGAGCTGTAACTGTTCAATTTCAAATTTATACGCTCATTCTCAATCTTAGCTTCTTCAAACTGAAGCTTCAACTTAGCAATCTCATCCAATTGTTGATTGATTAATTCTTCTTTAACCCTCAAAACAGTTTGCAAATGACAATTTTATTTGTATGTTTTACCATTTCTATCATCATTATCTTTAACCGTGCTTTTAAGTTTCTCAAATTTTTCAGTAATCTGACGATTTTCAAGAACTAACCTCTCATTTTCTTTCCTAACCATTTCTTGATCAATTTTATCATTTTCAATTTTGTTAGTTAATTCTTTTAATCTGTCAGTTGAAGCTTTCACCATTTTATCACGATCAGGAATTTGATCCTCAACACTTCTGACTCTAGCAGTCAGATCATCAACCTTCTTACTGTTGAGATAAGTGACTGTACTACAAAATTTGCATTCTTTGATGCAATTTTTGCAGTCAACATCACCATTAACTTTCTTACCTGACTCATCCATTGACGTGTTTGAACTGACCTGGCTTTTAGACTCAGAGACGGATTTAGAATCTACCTCAAGTGCCTTTGCAGCCAGCACCTTGTCAGCCATCTTTCCCATGTTTTCAGCATTCAACTCTTGAGTTGTGTCAATGATCCCATTATCAACCTTCTTTGGCTCTGCTTCTTTCTCTTTCTCTTCTCCACTTCCCCACCATTTCCTTTGCCAATAATCATCTTCATCTTTCATTTCTTTGATTATGGTTTCCATATCAAGGGTGTTATGATCAATGGCTATGTTTCCCTCGGGGTCAAGATAACATTCCCTGTCTGGATCCCATCTCCTCGCTCTTTTTTCTTCACTATAGATAGCAGATATTCTAATCATCTTCCTGTAAGCATACCTCTGTTCTTCAGGTCTGGTGTCTTTCCAAGGAACAGGTTCAGATTTTGCCATGAATGCATATCCAACCGCATCCTCCTCAGGTAACAACTCGCTCCAGTCGAAACCTTCATCGTCATGGATCACCGCAAGAGCTCTAGATTTCTCTTTGTTATCCTCAAGCTACTTCATTCTCGGCGGCTCCGATTTATTCTGATGATAAATCGCTTTCTTGTAGTAATCTTCTCTGAATGGGTTTTCAGACTCATCAGCATACGCATTTCGGCATTCACGCTTAAAGTGACATTTCTGTTTACACTTGAAGCATGTCACTTTAGACTAGTCAAAGCCTAACTTGGTAGATGGTCCACCAATAGACTTCCTTCCTGTGATCTCCATGAAACGCTGTGCCCGACGAACTGCACTGGCCATACACCACCTTATGTCGATCAGTTCCATCTCCTCAGGATCAATCTGATCGTAATCTTCCTTCGTCAGGTTGGTGTTGCCTATCTTCCCTGCTACAAGGCTTTCATATGATTCTAGCACAGACGCTAAGAAAACCATATGTTGCTTTGCCGATTCCTCGTTGAAATTTTGAGCGTTCTTTAAGTCTACAGCGATGTTGCATTGAAATAGATTCTTTGCATCAGATTGACTTGAATGTGATGAAGAACCACTGTGAAATCCACTACTTTGACTTTCTTTGTTTGAAATGTTGGAATTCTCAGCAGAAAAAGCTGTCTTGGGAGATGTATTCTTTGACATCATGCTTTTTGGATAATACAAATCCAAGTTCTGTTGATAAGACGAGTGATTGACTTTGTGTGTTTTCCTTAACTCCAGCTCGTGACTCTCTAGTCTCTCAATCAACAAATCTACAGTCAACACTTCTGGCGGCTTGATAGTATTCTTCAACATTAAGGCATAATATTGCCAAGCCATCTCATCTGGCAATGAATCAAACAATTTGTCGACTAGCTCTTCTTGAGAATAGAAAATTTCATGTCTCACCAGTTCCAGCTTTAGATGCCCAAACCTTTCAATCATTTTACAAACGGATTCATTCTTTAAACTACCAAATAAATCAAATTCTTTTCTAAGCAGTTTCTTTTTGTTTTTCACTATTTCTGCACTTCCCAAACATTTAGCTTTCAATTTTTCCCAAAGATCTTTAGAACTTTTGTACTCGATCAAAGATATTATATCTTCTCGGACAGATTGAAATAGCAATGCGATGCATTTTTGCTCAGCAACAAACGATTCTATTTCTTCAGATGATGTCAAGCTTTCCCCAGTTTTGCCTCCATCAACATATCCGTTCTTTAGACTTTTCCATCTAGAATAAGCAAAGGCCATCAACCAATCTTCAAACTTCTTTGCCCACCGACTGTACTCTTCGATAGCCATCAACTTCGGGGGTTTGTTATATGTTCCGAAAGTACTAGCAACTCCCAAAACCTCCGATAAACTCTTCTTTGCACTCGACGTATTCTCATTGGTGTTGCTAGGAGAAGTATCGTCTCCAGAATTTCCAGCAAATGCAAAGGCATCATAAAACGGATTGAAATCATCCATCTTGTACGTACCTGAAAAATCAGCAAACACTTAGAAATATTTTTGGTTTTGAAAAATGACAGATTCAAACAGAATCTGTTCAAACGAAATTGTTGTTCAAACAATATTATATTTTTCAAGCGAAATGGCTCTTCTCAAACAAAATCTGTTATTTCGTTTGAGACAACACTAATCAAGTTTCAAACGATCCACTCTCAAACGAACCACTTTCAAACGAACCACTTTCAAACTAACCACTTTCAAACGAACCACTTTCAAACTAACCACTTTCAAACGAACCACTTTAAAACTAACCACTTTCAAACTAACAACTTTCAAACGAACCACTTTCAAACGAAATACATGCCTCAAACGATATAATCCATATTCAAACGGAATCTGTGCTTTTCAAACGAGATGATGAGCAAATTTCAAACGGGATTAGGTTAATTCAAATGGAACGACCTATGATGTCATCATTTTTCGAACACTTTCAAACGGTATTACAGTTTTAATCATTTTTAAGTCGAATTTTGGTCCCAAATTTTCAAGGATTAGTTAACAGTGTATTTCGTTTGATATGTGAAAGTTTCAGGCCATTTCAACCGTGAATTATGTCCGAATCAGAAAAGAATGAGTAGAAGTAAGAAAATCCAATGATTTCAAGCTGTAATGGTATGAACTCCTCGTCCTGAGCTCTGATACCACTTGTTGGATCAGTTTCGTGACCCTAAACAGTCAGTAAAGGCAGTTCATCATTTTTTACAGAGGCGGAATCAAAGTAAACAACGTCAAACAGCTTGTTTCCTTTCTAATCTTTCTTTATTACTGATTTGTAGAGCTTTTACATTCAAATCTTGACAAGAATTCAGCAGCACCTCAGCTCACACACACTTGGATCCGTTTGAAATGAGACTAGCACAACCCTATATATAGATGTTGCTGTTCCGTTTGAAAATGACACAACCATGTTCAAACGGAATCACTTGCATCAATTCCGTTTGAACTTGGTCTTGACATCTTCAAACGGAATCACTAACTAAAACATGACCAAACCCTAAAATCTATCCTGTTGTGAACTCATTTAACCTATTCTAGACATAAGACTCGATTAAGACGTAGTTAACAAACAGTAAATGCACCAACACTACGAAAAATAGAGGATGGTTCAATCGGGGAGCACATGAGCATAGGAAAAGAATGGGGAAATTACAGCAACAAAGTGCTTTAGCAGCAGCAAATAGGGAGATGAACGCCCAGACCCAAGACATAATCAATAGGCGATTGGCCAATTTTCATACACTAGCTACCACTGCCGCAAACCCAAACCTAGAACAAATCATTGCACCACAACCACTACCACTATTTCTAACTCAACCTATGGAAATAGAACCCAACCGAGAGGAACCGATTCCCATACGAGCTTTTAACCCTGATGAAATACCTAGAATCCCAGCACCCAATCCCTTAGCATATGACCCATGGAAAAATGACCATAGGGATTATCGAGAACTCTACCCACAAGAGGAACCCATACCAAACCCTATAGCACCATACCCCAATCTTGACCCTCTAGATCCATATTGGAATGCCGACCAGTATGTTCGGGAAATACTAGAAAACCCATACCCGTATGGAGACCCTTTACCACCGTACCCTGACCCAGTACCCGCACCACCACCACCCATGAGTACAGAAAACGTGCAGAAACTCCGCACATTTGGTGAGGCGTTAGTAGATGAAGGAGAAAGAATAAGGCAAATAGGGGAAAAGCTCGTTTGGAAGTACGACGAGCGAAATATGCAATACTGGATTAACCCCTAGAAATAATATATATATATATATACGAGTAGTTTGAACAAAAAATCAACTAAAATAGATAACCTAATACTTACTAATGCATAACTAGTAGTTTGTTTTAAGTTCCAATTACAGTTTGTAATAGATGCATATATATAAAATAGAGTAAATGTCGCAATGCTCGACGGTTTTGACCAATGTGTTTGCTTGTGTAATTATTGACATTAGATCTTATTCTGTAATATTAATATCTGATAATTGTTTGTAAATCCAAATGGACAACGAAGAAAATCAGGAAAACCAGAATAATGAGAACCAAATAAATAACAGTGCTATTCAACACATAGTGGCACAAGGAATTATAGACGCTATGCCATATATTATTAAAACGGTTAAGGAAGCAGAAAATAATAAAAGTAATAGTGGAAGTTAACGACCACCTACTGAACCCAGCCACAACGTAAACAATGGACCGTTACTTCAATTGCCTATTCCAAAAAGAAGAAGAACCATTTTATATGGTTGTTCTAACAAGGAATTCTGGCAATGAAGGAGCCATTGCAGCTCTATGCTGGATAGAAAACACAGAGGTTGTCTTAAAAATAAGCAAGTGCGCAGAGGAAGACAAAATCATGTTTGCTTCCAATCTTTATAAGAATGCAGCTCTAGAATGGTGGAATACTATTCTCCAGTCTAGGGGAAGTGACAAAGTCTATAATATGGAATGAACAGAGTTTAAAAACATGGTCGAAAGAAAATTCTGTCCTCCCAATGAAAAAGAACAAATTGCTAATAAGTTCTTAAACCTTAGAATGACTGGAATAGACTGTAAGTATTAAACTACCATATTCTTTGAATATGCTAGAATAGTGCCAACCCTAGACTCATCAAAACCAGTATTAATCTCCCGTTACATCTAGGGATTAATTAGTGAGATTAGACATGTAGTCAAGGCAGCTAGACCACAAACCATAGAAGAAGCTATAGAACTAGCAAATACCTTAACTGATGAATTGGTACGTATGCAAGAAGAGAACCAGAGACAGAACCTAGTCCAGAAGCTTACCCATGAATATCGCTACGGTAATTCCAACCATGGGAAGAACATAGGTTCTACTTCTGCACCTTACTGTAAGTCTTGCAAGAAGAAACATTTGGGAAGATGTTCTACCTACTATAATTTCTGCAAAATACCTGGACACAAGGAAGTAGACTGCAGGAAGAAACCCAGCAATGGAGTGTACTTCAATTGTGGAGAAAAAGGGGGCGTATTAAACCGAACTGTCCGAAACTAGCTCCAGCCATGAACAACATGACTACTAAGAATGGTAGAGCTTTTGTTCTAAATTCAGAAGAAGCCAAGATGATTCCAGATGTGATTGCCGGTACGTTTTTAGTTAATGATGTTTTTGCTAAAGTATTATTTGACTCTGGTGCGAACCAAAGTTTTATTAATACTTCATTTTGCAAAATTCTTAAGTAACCATTAACTAAACTTCAACAAGAATGTCTAGTAGAGACGGCAAATGGAGAATCCATTAAGATTACTGAAATCTTGCAGGGAGCAAGAATAGAAATTCTAAACCATGATTTTATTGCTAACATTTACCCAATGAACCTAGCCGGATTTAATATTGTGTTAGGAATGGATTGGTTAATAGCCAATAGAGCCAATATTTTATGTGATCAAAAGTCAATATAAGTAAGTTCACCGAAAGGTGAAAATATCACAATTAAAGGAAATAAGCCAGCTAGATCTACAAAATTCATCTCTATGATAAAAATAGCAAGTTATGCAAGAAAAGGATCGTCAGTGTATATGATTTCGATAATCATTAACACTAAAAGCAAATAATTGAAAGATATTTCCATAGTATCACAATTCTCAGATGTTTTTCCTGAAGAGCTACCCGGAATACCACCGGATAGAGAAGTTGAATTCAGAATTCACCTTCTACCAGGAACAGCACCGATTGCCAAGGTACCTTCCCGTTTGGCACCAGCAGAGATGCAAGAATTAAAGAAACAGTTGGACGAACTACTGGAGAAAGGTTTCATACAACCAAGTTCATCACCTTGGGGAACACCAATCTTGTTTGTCAAGAAGAAGAAGGACGGATCAATGCGTATGTGCATTGATTACCGAGAATTGAATAAGGTCACGATTAAAAAATCGGTACCCATTACCGAGGATCGATGATCTGTTTGATCAATTGTAAGGAGCTTGATTCTTTTTCTAAGATCGATTTACGCTCAGGATATCATCAACTGAAAGTACAGGAAGAGGACATTCCTAAACCCGCCTTCAGAACGAGGTATGGTCATTATGAATTTACTGTCATGCCATTTGGTTTAACCAATGGCCCAGCCACATTTATGGACATGATGAACCAAATATGTAAACCATATCTGGATAAATTCATAATTGTCTTTATAGATGATATTCTCATTTACTCTAAGAGTAAAGAGGAACATGTAGAGCATCTGCATATGCTTTTAAATTCAATGAGAAAAGAAAAGCTTTATGCTAAATTTTCGAAATGTGAATTTCGGTTACAAGAGTTACAATTCCTTGGACATTTAGTTAATCATGAAGGAATTCATGTGGATCCCACAAAGATCGAGACGATTACTAAATGGAAAGTCCCTGAATCACCAACGGAGATGAGAAGTTTTCTTGGACTAGCAGGTTATTATAGACGGTTTATCCGAGATTTCTCTAGAATAGTCATTCCTTTGAAAAAACTGACCTGTAAATCAGTTAAGTTTGAATGGGGACCAAAATTGGAAAAAGCCTTTAGAATCCTTAAGCAAAGATTAACCAACACACCCATACTAGCGTTACCAGAAGGAACTGAAGACTTTGTAGTCTATTGTGACGCTTCTAAGTTAGGTTATGGATGTGTGTTGATGCAACGTCAAAAGGTTATAGTCTATGCCTCTAGACAACTTAAGAATCATGAGGAGAATTATACAACCCATGATTTAGAGTTAGGAGCCACAATTTTTGCCCTTAAAATTTGGAGACACTATCTTTACGGTAGTAAGTTTACCATTTTTACCGGCCATAAAAGTTTAAGATATGTTTTCAGGCAAAAAGAGTTGAATATGAGACAAAGATGCTGGATGGAAATCCTTAGTGATTATGATTGTAGTATACAATATCAGGCAGGAAAGGCTAATGTAGTAACTGATGCTTTAAGTCGAAAGTATCATGATAAGCCAAGAAAAGTACGTTCTCTGAAATTAAATCTACAATTAGATTTAAATGATCAAATTAGAGAAGTACAAGAATCAGTAATCAAGGATGATACTGAAAAATTAAAATGAATGATTAAGGAATTAGAACAAGGAAAAGATGGAATTTGGAGATTACATAAGAAAATAATTTGGATACCTAAACAAGGAAACCTACGCCACCGAATTTTAGAAGAAGCCCATAAGTCTAAGTATACAATACATCCTGGTAGTGATAAAATTTATCAAGACTTAAGAAAGAATTTCTGGTGGATATGAATGAAAAAGGATATAGCAGCCTATGTTGCCAAGTGTTTAACCTGTTCACAGGTTAAAGTTGAACATCAGAAACCCTCAGGTTTATTACAGCAGCTAGAAATGTCAATATGGAAATGGGAATTGATAACAATGGACTTTGTTACAAAATTACCCAAGACAAGAAAAGGTAATGATACAATCTGGGTGATTGTAGATAGATTAACCAAATCTGCTCATTTCTTACCGATGAAGGAAACTGTTAGTATGGAACAAAAATAGCCAAGTTATATGTAAATGAAATAGAATCATTACATGGAATTCCCTTATCTATTGTGTCTGATAGAGATAGCCGTTTTACTTCTCATTTTTGGACTAGTTTTCAAAAAGCAATGGGAACCAAGCTAAATCTAAGCACAGCTTATCATCCTCAAACGGATGGACAAAGCGAAAGGACAATTCAGACAATGGAAGATATGCTTAGAGCTTGTATAATTGATTTCGGAGGAAATTGGGGCGATCATTTACCATTAATAGAATTTTCTTACAATAACAACTATCATACCGGTATCAATGTTGCACCATTTGAAGCACTTTATGGACGAAAGTGCCGAACCCCAGTCTGTTGGGCAGAAATTGGAGAAAAGCAACTATCTGGAACAGAGATAGTGCAAGAAACAACAGACAAGATCATTCAAGTCAAGGAAAGACTAAAAGCAGCACGCGATCTTCAAAAGAGTTATGATGATAACAGGAGAAAACTGTTGGAATTTCAAGTAGGAGACAAAGTATTATTAAAAGTTTCTCCATGGAAAGGAGTAGTTAGATTCATCAAAAGGGGAAAGCTAAGCCTCAGGTATGTTGGACCCTTTGAGATTATTAGAAGGATAGGACCCGTAGCTTATCAGCTACAACTGCCAAAAGAAATGGCAGGAATACATGACGTATTCCATGTATGTAATCTCAAGAAATGCTTAGCCGATGAATCATTAGTAGTACCTCTTAAGGACATAGAGGTAAATGAGAAGCTTAAGTTTGTAGAAAAACCACTACAAATCGAAGACAGAAAGATCAAGAATCTCAAACACAAGAGATTAGTTCTAGTCAAAGTGAAATGGGATTCCAAGAGAAGACCAGAATACACTTGGGAGCTTGAAGCCGAAATGCAAAGGAAATATCCACACCTGTTCCAGTAGACCTCGAGTACGAGTTCTAAAACAGGGTGGGGAGGATATAACAACCCTCCTAAAATTCTTATAACACGCCCTAGGCCACCACGTGTCCGTATCATGTCAAGGCTAGTGATCGATGCAACAGAGCTAGGGCCTACCCTAGGCTGTCTCGCGGGGCACGAGAGCCCCTCTTGTTTCGCTCGCGGGCCGCCAGAAACCCTCTTATCAGCACTATAAATAGGATCGATGGGCTTCAGTTGATTTTCGTTCAAAACTTTCGAATATCTCTCAAATTCTGAATATTAGAAGTAATACTCGGGCATTATACCCACTAAATAGCGAAGCTTTGCCTCGATGTAAGTATCATAACCCCTGGTTACGTATTAGTTACGCTGCCCGATTGATCTAGTGCTCCGTAACGCATGTCGAGGCTCTGCCTGACTTAGTCGTTGGAGTTCTGTCTCGGGGAGGGTATAACTAATGTAAATTTAGGTTATTATACTAACACGTGTGCATTATTTAAATTAATAGATTATAATCAGGAAGTCACAAGGAAATACCTAAATTAGCAATGTGAGTTTATCCTCTTTTTGTAAATTCTTTTTGTAAACTGTTTTTACAAAATCTAAATTGTTTTACATTATAATTAACAGTGATTGAGTATTTGTAATTCTACAATTATCGTCGGTATGATGGGGTTTTGTATACATAACTTGCTACTACACTGTGAGTAGTAGCAGGACCAAAAGTCAGGATTGACAAGACCGTGGGTGGTAATTAAAGTAGATGTAAACAAACGTAATTGCTGGATTGCCCTCAATGCTGTAAAATGATAAAACTTGTTTTGATTAAACTGGGATTCACTCACCAGTATTTTCGACAAAAATGTTTTAAACGCGTTTCGGGTAACAAAATATGAAAGCCAAATAGAAACCAGCTGGAAAGCACTGAAGGCTTGGAAAAGTGGCTGTAAAAGTTACCTAAATAAAGAAGAAGTTTTATTTCAATAAATTAGGGTTTATCCCTACAAACATATTATGAATGGAAACTTGGGTTTTACCCATGTGTTTATTATTTATAAAATGAGGTGTTTTACTCTAATAAAATATTTCCTAACTACGGTCCTGATGTAAATTCCGCTGCCAAAATTAAATAAACACCGATACCACCGAATGTGTGAGCTCGCGGCCGCCCGCCTCCCGGGGTAAGGGGTCAGGGGTTGCGACAACTGGGCCCCATATGTATTGACAAACATGTAAAACTGATACAAGATCGTTTTGAATTGTCCCAAGTTATTAATAAAAGATGTGCCTTGTACACTTAAATCAATTTTGAAAATGTTTTCAAAATGTGCCGGTTGATTGTATTTACTAGTGAAAACTGACGTATTTTCAAAAGACAAAGCTACAGGTACAAATACGTAAATAGGCTAGAAGCTGCTCGGTATTGCTAGAAGAGGAATTTGCAACTCCTTTGCATAAGCGTATTGGTCTATTGAACTCATTTTGTACATTTTGTTATCTGCCTGTGGATCTTTAATTTACAAGCCGTTTTTTATTATTATTTCAAACTTTAAACATTCGGTTTGTAATAGTAATTTTACTCCAAGACTTCCGTTGTGTTGTTCTTGTATATTTGACTATGACAATACCAATCTTATGTCACAATACTCCCCACCGGGTTTGTGGTTGAAATATCGGAGTGTGACAACCCTAAAACTCAGATCTGAACTACAATATACAGTAAATAGACACGAATAAAAAAAGAAGCATGTACAATCGAATGAATGGAAAGAAAAACAAAGATAATCAAGAATCAATAATAAACATCAAGAATCAAGATGATGAATAGATAGAAAAAGGGAATCGTGCCTTGGTGATGAAGATCTTTCAGGGATGGATGATTGGGAGATGTAACATTGAAGACACAAAAACCCTAAGATGCGAATGAGGATTATGGTTGCAATACTCTTATCACTGCGGGTATGATGTTGAAGATGTTTAGGAAGCAAAGAGAGAAAGAGAGGAAACCCTAATCGCCATTTGTGAGAATGTGAGGTATATGAAAGAAAAGAGCGGGTTATAACATCATATATGATACGAATTCTGACCCATTTTAGGAGATGCATAGTCTATAGCGGATACACCAAAGGGAAATGAATTGTTATGAGTTTTGGCGGGAAAATAGTGAAGTGAGACCCTAGAAGGGGGACATGTGTCCCCTAGTTATGAACTTTATTAGTTATGATAGATATGAAGTAACCGGTTTAATAGGATTAATCCGCGTCATATCTCATCAATAATAACAATTTTAAAGAAATTATCTATACCTACTAAAAAAATGTAAAATATATAAAACTAAATATTTAGTATTCATCGTCGCTGGGTAATCGAAATACAAATTATATTCTTTTGAATTTAGATACAATTAATATCAACAATGTGAAAAAATACGTAAAAAATAAAACATCTACTAGACATAAATGTAAAATACAAAAAAGTAAATATCTAGCCTTTATTATGATTATGATTGGGTAGTCAGAGTGCGTGATTATGTCACGTCAAATTTACGGACCACATAAATGTAAAACACAAAAAATTAATATATAGTCTTCATCGTCGTCGGATAGTCGAAATGCATTCTTATATTCCGTCATGCTTACCTATGGTAGCACATACGAAAGCCGTTTATAATACCAAATAATATACTTTATTTTTAATACAACTATGTTTTTAATAAACTTTTTATGGGAATATTGTCATTTTTTAAACATAATTCTGTATTTAGCATTTTTAAAAAGCTAACCAACAAATGTTATCAGAGAAAAACCTAGTCTTCAAGGCTGTCGAAGTGTGTAATCATGATTCACCAAATTTACTCATTACATAAATGTAAAACAAAAACTGTAAATACATAGCTTCATCTTCGTCGGGTAAGCGGAGTGCGTATTTATATTTAGATATTGTTACCAATTCAAACACGTGCAAAATCCGTTTATGGTATTGAAAGTTAATATATTTTAAATACAACTTTGTTTTTAATAAAATATATATTGAAATATTGAGAAATAAGTAAATAACGAAACATGTATTTAGAATTTATAAATAAATAAATAACGTATTTAGAATTTTAAGAAGATATGAACTAAGAAATTGTTTTTATAGAATTTTAAGAAAATATGAACTAACAAATTTTTTTAGAGAAAAAATCACGTTAAAGAAAAATAAAATATACTAAAAGGAAAAATTGATTTGGCGGCCGACACACAGGTACAATCTGCATGAATTTCACCAAATGGGCTGCTCATTTTATTGTGTTTCTTAGACCAAAGGGTATGGGGGCCGGCTAGGCCTGGCTAGGACCGGCGCCGGTCCCTCACACCGCCCCCTGAGGGTCGGCTCGGCCCAAACGGCTCCCCACAGCCGGGTTAGACGGGCCCCACTTTCACCATTTTCAAAATTGTGCCGTTATCAACGGCTCTTTTTAATAAAAAAAAATTCTATTTTTCTATAAAAACACTCCCATTTTCACCATTTTTCCTCACTTTCAACCCACAATCCTCTCATTTTTATACCATTTTCTCTCCACTTTTATAAAAAAAAAATTACCTTTTCATCCACAATGCCATCTAATTCTTGGTGGTCCTCGTCTTCGGATGAGGAAGAGGAGATGTTTTTCGCGAACGCTGTGCTACGGACGGCGGAGATTCTTATCGAGGAGGAAGAGGAAGACGAAGAGGAAGACGTCTCGTCTGAAAGCGTTATTACCAGACGAATACGGATTAACAGAGACAGCCAAGGTTTATCAGTAATAAATTTTATTATCCTTATTTCGTCGTATTTATATATTTTTTTACGACAGGAGCGCACGAGAAATTGGTGAACGATTATTTTTCGGATGCACCCCTTTACAATGCCGAGATATTCAGACGCAGATTCCGAATGAGTCGTCGGTTATTCACACGGATTGCTGATGATTTGGCGGGGCTAGACCCGTTTTTCACGCAACGACCCGATGCTCGAAATTATGAAGGGTTCACCACGTTACAAAAGTGTACTGCGGCCATTCGCCAACTGGCATACGGGACAGTGGCCGACGCTTTGGACGAGTACTTACAAATGTCGGCAAGAACTACGCGGGAATGTTTGTATCGGTTTTGCCGTAATGTGGTGAAACTGTATAGCAAAAAATATTTGCGTAAACCAAACGTGTATGATGTTCAGCAGTTGTACCAAGCTCATGAAGCACGGCACGGGTTTTCGGGAATGCTCGGTAGTATTGATTGTATGCATTGGGCGTGGCATAGATGCCCGACTGCGTGGCGCGGCCAATATACTCGCGGTGATCACGGCTATCCAACCGTGGTACTTGAAGCCGTGGCATCACAGGATTTGTGGATCTGGCATTCTCTCTTTGGTCTCCCTGGTTCACTCAACGACCTCAATGTGTTATACCAATCGGCGATCTTTACCGATGTCGTTAATGGAACCGGTCCGGACACCAGTTTTACAGTTTCTGGGGTTGAGTATAGACGTGGGTATTATCTTGCTGACGGGATATATCCGTCTTGGTCTACAATTGTGAAGACTATTCCATATCCCGATGACGAAAAAAGGAAAAAATTTGCCAAGCGTCAAGAAGGTGCAAGAAAAGACATCGAACGTGCTTTTGGTGTCTTACGAAAAAAATGGGCCATCCTTGCACAACCGGCACGTGCGTTCACACCGAAGAAGTTGCGCCTTTGTATGTACGCTTGCATTTTGCTCCATTACATGATTATTGAAGACGAAGGTCGAGCAATTTGTGAGTATGATGAGAATGCATCTATCGGGAATACTGTCCCGGTAGATCAGCCACAACAGGATTTAAACTCGTTCTCGCTAACCAACGACTTCACGCATGCAAACCTTCAACAGGATTTGGTAGAACATATTTGGAACAACGTTAACGTACCGGACGGTGACGAAGACGAAGACGAGTAGTCTAATTTTTTAAAATTTTTAAATCTAGTCTTTTTTTACAAATTTTAGGTAGCGTAAATTTTTTTTTAGGTTATGTAATTTTTATTTATGTTATGTAATGGATTTTATTATCTTCCTTTATGTTTTATTTTTATTTAAATGTTGAATAGTTTTTATAAAGTTAAACAAATAAAAAATAAACAATAAAATTTAAAGAGTAAACTGCCATTTTGGTCCCTGTGGTTTGGCCAGTTTTGCCATTTTAGTCAAATCTCAAACTTATTACATCTGGGTCCCTGTGGTTTGCATTTTGTTGCCATTTTAGTCCAAAACTCAAAATCTTTGAATTTTGACTGTTTTAATGACCCTTTTTTGTCCTTATCTAAAGGGTAGTTTGGGCATTTAATTTTCATTAATGTAATTCAATAATTAAAAAAACCACATAAAATAATTAAATTATATTGGACCCATTGACCATAACATCCTGCAGATTGACATTTTCTTCAATCACCTCCAGATCCAAATCCAAATCTCCACAAGTCACCAAAATCCAACACTAAACCAAGCCTAACTACACAACACTCTATAATTCCATCAATGGAATTCAACGAACAATACTGGGAATTCATCCACCGGAAACCGACTCACCTTCGCCGACGTATGGAGAGCGGTGGAATACGTCTCATCGGCGTTATCCGATTTCGGTATCCTTAAAGGCGACGTCGTTTTGCTCCTCTCACCTAACTACATCTTCTTCCTGATCGTATGCCTCTCTGTAATGTCACTTGGCGCCATTATCACCACCACAAATCTGCTTAACACGAACTGTGAAATCAACAAATAAATCTCCGATTCAAAGCCAGTACTCGCTTTCACAACTTCCGAACTCGTTCCGAAACTTTCCGATTCGAATATTCCGATCGTACTGATCAGATCTGACACTAGAACCGGTAAAATCAGTAAAATCGGTAAGATCGTGAATACGTTGGATGAAATGATGAAAACGGAACCGAATCGCAACCGGATTAAGGAGCGAGTGACACTTTTATACTCATCTGGCACCATCGGAGCGAGCAAAGGCGTGATTTCATCTCAACGGAATCTAATCGCGATGGTTCAGGATGTTGAGGCTCCACATGTGCAAACCACCATTGTCGTTGTAGGGGAGAAGATGAAGAAGACTGTTGTGGAATTAGGGTTTGGTGTGTGGCGATTTTGGGGGAGATTTTTTGGGGAAGATGATATGCTGTGGGATTATGGTTTGTTGAAGAAGAGTGTTGTATTTGGGTTTTTATAAGATGTTGCAAGTGTTGTTGATCATGTGTTGATTCCTTGTGTTGAATTCTTGATCTGGGTTTTTATAAGATGATCTATTTTGAGTTCTTGATTTTGTTTTTTTTTAAATATTCATTTACCCTTTAAAAGCAGTACAACACATTATATTTATGAAATGACTAATTTACCTCTGAACTAAAAGACAAAACATCCAGCTATCATCATTGAAAATAGGGGGGTTTTGAGTTTTGGACTAAAATGGCAACAAAATGCAAACCACAGGGACCCAGATGTAATAAGTTTGAGATTTGGACTAAAATGGCAAAACCGGCCAAACCACAGGGACCAGAATGGCAGTTTACTCAATTTTAAACAAATAAAAGTTAAACAATAAAAAATTACGTGGGGTAGGCTCATCCTCCATCCCCCTCAAAAAGCATGGAGGCTCATCCCCCATGAGCCGCCTACGTGGAGGCTCATCCCCGTGGGGATAAGCCTCACCATACCCTTTAGTGTTATTTGACAAATGTACACATACCTTACTAGAAACAAGTTTTATTACTTAACTATCAGAATTTGTCCCGCTTATTTCATTGGTTAATTTGGTTGGTATCGGTTCGACATTAACCGAAAAAGAAAACCCTTATAAAAAATATAATCGTGATATGCCTAAAAAGATATCGACACGATACCTACACAAGTTAAAATTGTGATACGTCCAAAAGAACATCGACGAATGTTTCACAGGAAGTCGTATATATAATGAATGAACCAATGGTATTCTTTAACAACAAATTCAGATAGATTTCCTAAATAGATATATATTTTTTAAGTTCTTTACCGTATCAGAAGTTATGATTCTTTTATGTATGTCAAACTTTATATAACAACAAATTCAGATAGATTTCCTAAATAGATATATATTTTTTAAGTTCTTTACCGTATCAGAAGTTATGATTCTTTTATGTATGTCAAACTTTATAGACTTATAGTTATACTTCATGGGTGAATACAGAAAGCAGACCTAGGTGACGTAGAACAGATAGCCGAAGATTTGAAAGAACAAGTGAGGAAAGATATAACAGTGGCTTTAGGAAATCAAAAGGAACATACAAATCTGTTAAAATTAATCGACGCAACCCAACGTCTAGGCGTATCCTATTATTTCGAAGAAGAGATTGCAAATGCTCTACAACACGTATATGAAGCATACGGCGATGACTGGAATGGTGATAACATCTCCGTTTGGTTTAGACTCCTACGCCAACATGGTTTCCATGTTTCATGTGGTAAGCATGCATAAATTTTATAAATATGTGTGTATATATATATATAACATGCAAAACTGGTTAAAAATATGTTTTATATATGATTGCAACAGATTTATTTAACAAGTATAAGGACAAGCATGGAGCTTTTAAGGAATCATTAACCAATGATGTTGAAGAAATGCTCGAGTTGTATGAGGCAACAAGCTTGAGGATACAAGGCGAAGTTATACTAGACGAAGCACTTGATTTTACGAGAACACATCTCAATGACATAGCCAAGGATCCTCTTCACAACAACTCTATTATGTCTACCCATATACAGGAGGCACTAGAGACACCTTTGCATAAAAGGATACCAGGACTAGAAGCGTTGATGAGACTTTGCTTAAGTTGGCCAAGTTAGGGTTCAATTTGCTTCAGTCAATACATAAGAGTGAGCTCAGCCAAGTTTCCAAGTAATCGCATATAACTCGGCCTTTAATTTAAGTTATGTGCTCATAGATGTACTTATACTTTATGTTAATTTATATATAGGTGGTGGAAAGACATTGATGCCCCAAAGAACCTACCTTATGTAAGAGACAGAATTGTTGAGAGCTACTTTTGGGCATGTGGTGTATACTCTGGACCAAAATATTCTCTTGCTAGGGTTTTCTTAGCAAAAGTGACTCAAACCACAACGCTTATTGATGATACTTATGATGCGTATGGTACTTACGACGAACTTGAACTTTTTACGGAAACAGGTATCTCTATCCATAGCAAAATGAAAGTATATGGGCTAAATATCAATTATTACTAATCAAACTAGTGAAACAACTCGTATATGAATCACAGGTGGTCTCTTACATGCTTAAATATGCTTCCAGAATACATGAAACTGGTGTACAAGACTTTACTGGATCTGTACCAAGAAATGGAACCAATCATGGAAAAAGAGGAAATAACACCTCTTTTTAATCGTTCAAAAGAGTTTGTAACTTTCAACAACTTTCAGTCATAATAACATTTAAACTTAATATAAGGAAAAGCAATTAATTAATGACTATAAACATTATCATGCGCAGATGATTGAGTGTATCAAAGGCTACATGATAGAAGCAAAATGGGTAAAGGAGGGGCACCTACCAACAACAGATGAGCATGCGTCAATTGCCTTTGTGACCGGTGGCGGCGGCTTGATGATATCATCATGTTATCTTGGCATGGGTGAGATAATCACAAATGCGGCGATCAAATGGGCTGTTACTGAACCTCCTCTTTTCAAAGCTTGTTCTATCATTGGTAGACTCCTAAATGATATTGCCAGCTACAAGTAAGTCATCTTCTAATATTTATCACAAAATGTGTTTATTTGGTGCTATGCAATGAGATGACCATCCCTTTTGCATACTAGTTTTTTTTCTTCACTTCCTGCTGTTTTACCAATGTTTGAAAATGGTCCAGTTTCGAATTCTGATAAAGCTTACAATCGATAAAATTTAAAAAGTATATAAAACTAAAAGAAAATATTCAAAATTTTCGAAAACTTCAAATATATACATGCTCAAAGTAACACTTATCACCCTAAACATAATTCAAGTTAAAAAATCAATCGACCAAACATGAAATAATCTTTAAAAATTTTGGTCTGAGACCTGTGTGACGACACAAAAACCCGCCGCTTCAACATGTTACAACTTATAAACCAATGCTTAAAATTCTTGTAAAATGCAGAAGGAGCGAGAAAGAGAGCATTTCCCATCCATTGTTGAATGTTACAAAGAGCAATATGATGTCACCGAGGAGTATGCCATTGACGTGGTACACAAGAAAATAGAAGATGTGTGGAAAGATATAAACCGAGAGTCCCTCATGTGTAAAGAGGTTCCGAGGCCTCTCATAACGGTTGTGATAAACTATGTACGCACATTGTACTATTTGTACAAATATAATGATAATTTCTCAGAAGTGGGAGAAGACATGAAAGATCATATCCAGGCTTCGTTCGTTCATGTTATGAGCATATGAGTTCAACTCTTCTTCTTTGAAGTATTTAGCATACTCAAAAGTTGTTTGCTTGTGTTCTTTGAATAATGGTTGATTATGTCTGTTCTCTATTATAGGGTCTCAAGTTTACATGCTGTTAGTGTATGGATTTTAATTTTCCATTTAATTTGTATTTCTATGTTTTACTAAGTGCTAAAATTTTATATCCTAATATTCAATTCAATATGTTATTTTATATTAATTGGTTCTAATATTTGTTTTATATATTTCTTATGAGGTTTGGGCTGCTTTCCTTGTTTTTTGGGCTTTTTGGTTAGGCTAGAGTTTGGCGTGCAAGGGAAGCTTGCTGTCCGGTTATAAGGCTGCTTTGGGGATCCTCGCATCAGACATCTCTCGCATACATCTCTCTTTCAATCGTCTGTGTTGTTTCTCTTTCTCTCTCTAGAACATTCAAACTAGGTCTTATTTCACCGTTTGAGTTCGAGAGGATTATCTGGTGGTCTGTTATTGATCATCTGTTTGTGCAGATCATCATCATATTATTATTGATGATCTGCGTGTTATGGCTACACTAGTACATAGTTGATCAAAAGATGCTATGGGTGTTTGCAAAAGATGCGGTTGCCTCCCCTAACCGCATCTTATGGGTATTTTGAAAAAGATTTATGTTTGTTTTGAAAAAACATATGGGCCAAAAGATGCGGTTCTTTTGTAACCGCATCTTATAGGTGTTTTGAAAATAATGAGGAGCCAAAAGATGCGGTTTTAGAACCGCATTTTCTTGATATAACGATAAAAATAAAAACTAATAATAAAAATAAGTAAATACTAATTCTATACTAAGATTGATTTTTTTGTTATTAATATACTAAATAACAAAATATAAAAAAGGGTTTTCATATATATCATTAATAATAATAATTAAATAACTTTCTTATTATAAACATATTACCTTTTTATAATTAAAAATATTTATTTTTATTCATTGACTTATTGTGTTTACATGTTTATACTTATTATTATATGTGTTATGTATGTATATACATGTGTTAGTGTGTGTATATACGTGCATATCAACACATCATTAAATGATTAATAAATAGGGTTTAAACATATATCGACCATCACATGCATGTTGTTTAAACATATAACGACGATGGTCACTAAGGTTGTTCATACTACATTTTTGCCAATGAAGGCAGATTAGGATGATTAATGATCCATTAGGGTGACTGATATGTCAGCTAGGGACGTTGTTGCTTAATTAGGTTTGTTCATGCTCCATTTTTATCAATGGAGGGCGTTAAGGATCATTAGTGGTCTATTAGGATGATTGATGGACCAATTAGGCTAATAATGGTCAACTATGGTTGTTCATGCGACATTAGTGTCAATGAAGGTTGTTTAGGATAATTGATGGTCCATTGGGATGATTGATAAATCAATTAGAACAGTGGTGGTCAACTAGGGTTGTTCTTGCTATATTTTTGTTAATGAAGGAGGTTTAGGATGATTAGTAGTAAATTAGGATGATTGATAAGTTAATTAGGGCTAGAGATGGTCAATTAGGGTTGTTCATGATCCATTATTGTTAAAAAAGGGCGTTTAAGATGATCAATGGTCTATTAGGGATAGTAATGGTCAACTAGGATTGTTCATGCTACATTAGTGTCAATAAAGGTTGTTTATGATGATTAATGGTCCATTAGAATGACTTGTAGATCAGTTAGGGACAATGTTGGTCAACTAGGGTTGTTCATGCTACTTTTTTTTGTTAATGATGGAAGTTTAGGATGATCAGTGGTCCATTAGGTTGACTGATATGTCAATTACGGCCACTAGTGGTTAATTAGGGTTGTTAATGTTCCAGTATTGTCAATGAAGTGCGTTTAGGATGATCAATGGTCTATTCAGATGGTTGATGGGCCAATTAGGGCTAGTGATGGTCAACTAGGGTTGGGTTGTTCATGTTCCATTATTGTCAATGAAGGGAGTTTAAGATGATTATTTTGTCTATTAAGATGATTGATAAGCCAATTAGGGTTACTGATGGTCAAGTAGGGTTGTTCTTGCTAAGGGTGTTAAGGATGATCAATGATCTATTATGATGATTGATGGATCAATTAAGGTCAGTAATGGTCAACAGGGGTTGTTCATGCTACAATTAATGTCAATAAAGGTTGTTTAGGATGATTAATGGTCCATTAGGATGATTGATAGTTCCATTAGGGACACTGATGGTCAACTAGGATTGTTCATGCTACTTTTTCATTAATGAAGGAAGTTTAGGGAGATTAGTGGTCCATTAGGATGATTTATAGGTCAAATAGGGCCACTAGTGGTCAACTGGGGTTTTTTATGTTCCATTATTGTCAATGAAGGGCATTTAGGATTATCAATGGTCCATTCCGAAGGTTGATGGGCCAATTAGGGCTAGTAGTGGTCAACTATGGTTGTTCATGTTCCATTATTGTCAATGAAGTGCGTTTAAGATGATTAATGGTTTATTAGGATGATTGACGGTCTATGTGTATGCATAATACTGCTATACTTTGTTTAATTTAAAACATTGATATATTAAGTGATTAATAATGTATAATAGTAAACAATAATTGAATCATCAAACGAAACCGAACCAAAACAGACGAAATTAACCGAACCATTCATATTATTATTTTTAGCTTTATACATCGATTTCATTTTTTATACCTTAATTCCATGTATTTATACCTTTATTTCATGTATTTATACATCTATTTTATGTATTCATACCTAATTTAATGTATTTATACGAAAAAAATTAGCTCATAGTTAAAATCGGTTTATCAAATCAACAATAACCAAAGAATAGATATATAAAATGAATTCTATATCAATTGGTATGGGAGGAGGCACCCCATGGACTTCCAATGTGGAGGTCATGGGTTGTTGTCTCACTTGTTGCAATATTTTTAAGATGGGCCAAGGGTTTTGTCAAAAAGGATCTTCAGGCGGTGGGTTTCCCCTGGAATGGTGGGTGAGCCTGGTCACCAATGTTGTATGTGTTCGTAGGTTATGAGTGACCTTTCACCAATGGGTTTGCTTAGATGACCGGGATTCTATCGTATTTGTCGTTAGCCGTTAAAAAATCATTTTTAAAATAAATAATAATATTTTTTAAACAAAACAATATATATATATAAAAACTGATTATATTAATCATCTGTGTATTATGTATTGTTTTTATTATATAATTACATTTTGAACAAATTTGTATATATTATATAATTTTATTTTTTAATATGACTTAAGTCTCTCAAAAAAAGTCCCCAAACACTTCCCGCCCCAATTTCCCTCCCCTATTTTTTGTTCTAATTTCTAATTTTTTGAAAACCATTCAGCAAGTTCATCTTCCCGCTCCCTCCTTCAAATCACTCATGTTCCCGGTCATCCCCCAACCCTTAATCGATCACTCACCACCTTCTCCTATTTTTCGTTTAATCATGGGCAGAGCCCTCCGATTTCACTTCCTCTCCTAACTTAAATTGATTGATCAATTGTCACACCCCGATTTCCACGTGTCACCGGTGGGCCCGGTGGGGAGTATCGTGACGTGGTTGACAACATAATAGTCAGACAACACAATATATAAATGCACAGCGGAAGCAAAAGATAAATTTATTACATTCCGAATATAAGTAATGTCAAAGTATTACAACGAAAGGTAAAGGATCCACAGGCGGATCAATAAAAGAAAACTGTTCAACAGACTTTAGGCATCTAGAACTTGCAAGATTCCCTAATGACGCCCTGAGCTCCCAGCCAAATTCGCATAGTACCTGTCACTTAACCTTTTGGAAAATATGTCATTTTACACTGGTAAATACAATTAACTTACTCATTTTGAAAAGAGTTTAAGAAAATTGATTTGAATGCACGTGGCACAAAATATCTTTTATAATTTGATTAAAATGCATGAGGCAAAATTAATCTTTTATACTTGGGACAATTTTATTAATAAAGATCTTGTATCCGATTTACATGGTTGTCCAACATTTAGGGCCGGTGATTATACAATACAAGCCGGTCAAGATTAATCGACGCACCATAAATATAACTCACAAGAAGATATCCTTACGAGTGAGTATATCTTTTACATACGCAACAGGAGGTGTTATGCCTACACCTTGTGCTTAAGTTATGGCCATTCACTTTTTAAATGAGCCAAGGATATCCAGGACACGGTCATTAACCACCAATGTTATTTGTTATCAATCAATACATATTAAAACGGGATTATGCAATTTAATCATTTCCGATTAAAAGGTTTCTACACCCGACCAAGCGGTATTTTTATAATACCGTATCCCAAGCCCGTATAAGGGAAAATAAGTTAAAAGTATTTACCTGAGCTAGCAATGCAATTTATACTCAGCCGTATATTCTAATCAGCAGCACAAGTACTTCTACTGGGGCTCTCAATCTGGAACGAAGGTTTTATTAACCTATTAAATTCCTAACGGGTCTTATTTAAGTCGTAACTTAGACCGGTTAGTTTTAAGGAAAGGTTTACGGTTCAAAACGCATGATTAAGCGAAGACCGGAATAGGATGTGATTTAGACCCGACAAGTTTGGAGACTTGTATAATATGGGTAAACTAAACACATTCTATATTTTGAGATAAAAACGATAACGTTTGACCCGTTTCGGCTAATTTATGCAAACTAGTTACATAAACCGAACCGAACGCGAATAACGTATGATGGGTAATCATGAGAGTCATATACAGGTTTCCTAAATTAATTATGCCTCAAATATGTTGTGACATCAGTAAGATGTCTTTCATTATGCCCAAAACGTATTTAAACACAAACTAGGCCTCGTAGGGGTAGTTTGGTCATTTAAAAGGTTATAGAAGAGTTTAAGTATTTACCTGAGTTACAGGTCTGGTATAATCAGCGAAAATAATCATTTTGATAAGTTATTACAGTAGGATAAAGTATATAAGTGAAATTTATCAATTATAACCAAACTATGCACCGAAGGGGCATTTTGGTAATTTCACATAAGCCGTAAAGCTCAAAACTGAAGTCTGAGTTTATCAACCTTTGCTTGCTGTTAAAATATTATAATTTTCCTCAAATATCAGTAGGTATCAACCCTTGTATGTTTAAAATAGTTTTAGTACATACTATGCGTTAAAAACGCTTAAAAAGGCGATTAAAGGCCATTTCCGGGTTCGATACTTAAATCTGATATTTTTATATTTCCAGAAGGCTTAAAATAATTTATTTATCATATGTGATCAGTAGCAAAAGGTTTGGAGTCGTTTAGATATGTAAAACTCATTTTATAGCCCGTAAGGGCAAAACCGACAATTACCGGATTAAGCCTACGACTATAAGTTATGCTCAGCCTAAAATTAATTAAAAATCTTTAAAAATCCCAAAATAATATATTAGATCAGTGGGTAATAAGTTTGATATCAAAAAGTAGGCTTAACTAGGCTATACGCTAATTACGCCGTTTAATTAACATAAAGCCTTCAATTTACGCTAATGAGCATAACTCTCAATCTACACCTCAAACTGATGTCAAACTTTGCATACAAGTTTATATATCAGTAACTAAGGTTTCTACATTTTTACATTTTCATAAATCACGTTTTAAGGTAATAAGGGCAAAATGGTCAACATATGAGCAATTAACGGAAAAACGTAAACGAATGGGTCAATCAATGAACCAACCACAGAGGGTTATGCTAACATGTAGCCTGGTCCTAAGGAAGCTCTAAGGCATTTCCAAATCATACTAAAGCGGGTCAGAACTGAAGTCAAAGCAAAAGTCAAAGCTTTACGACTTTCGGTTCCGAATCGGTTCAAAACAGAAAGTTGTCGAATCAAACAAGCTTAGACAAGTTCTTATGCTTATTATCAATTTATATGAATGATAAAATAGGTTACACGCCTTTTACATCGTTAATTATGCGTTAAACGAAAGATTACATTTCTGTTGACTTTTTCTAATCATCTTTGACTCGACAAATGACCTAGTTAGGATGGGAATCAGTGGATGCCCTTTTAAGGGTTTAAAGCCCACATAATTACCAACTTATAACTACCTTTGATTCGGCTTAACACTGAACCGTCAAGGATTTATTGATAAGTCAAACCGTAATTACGACGGTTTGACTTTTAAGCTATAATCTAATCAAAACTTAACTAGAGAAGGTTATGCTTACTTACAAGTGTCTAATGGATGATTAGGAAGGCTTGGAATCAGCTTTGAAGTTCCAGAGTTGATCATAAATGAGTTTGAGAATGTATGAAACATGGAGGCCTTATATAGTGGTTGTAATTACCACAAAAATGTTGACAACTAAGGCTATGATTGACCATAACATACTTACAAGTGTCCCTAGTACCCTACAAACATTTTACGGGTCGCCCAAGATTGAGAATTACCAGCAAGATCGGTTAAAATCGCGCAAAACAGGCTGCTGGCCGTTTTTCTGCATCTGATGTCCCCACGCGGCCCGCCTCAAGTTTTAACATTCCTTACGCGTTTTCATTTTTTTTTTTTTTTGTTGTTTTGCAACTTGTCCCTTGGCTTCACGAAAGGTCAATTAAGCTAAATACTTGCAATTTGACCCATTAATAATTACCCACAAGGGCTTTAGGACTTATACCCACTTTTCCAAGTCTCTGGACACTTCCGGTTAACCCGAAAAGTCATAACTTTCAATGTTGACGCTTTAACCCCTCGCACACGAATTTGATCATAACTTTCTCATACGATTACGAAACTTTATGAAATTTATATCGTGTATTCTAGTGAGCATAATTAACCGTTACAAGGCTTCGGGTTTGTCAAAAGGTCACTCAGAGGTATATCTTTAAACATGTTGACACATTTAACCCCTATAGTTTGTAATTTCTCACTTTTAGCTTCGTATGATCCATGATTTATTCGTTTGATGTTATAAACATCATGTAGGGTTATTATACAATATATTTATTCACTGTTGACACTTAGAACTCGTATATTAACATACTTTCCATGTTTGTCAACTTTAGTCCTTTCAGAACATTCTTTCACACGTTCAAACATATGACACGTGTCAACACATTATAGGACGTGAATTTTCGAGGTGTTACATCCTCACCCCCTTAAAAGAAATCTCGACCTCGAGATTTGTTAAAGTAAAGGAAGTATTTTCTGCCTTAAATTGGGCTTAATCTTCCCCCAGTACCTTTGAGCCTCAAAGGCACTACAATTGACCTTTTTAATAGGTACATGTATCTTTTTGGAGCTTCTAATCCTGTCGGTCCTTAATCGTCACAGGTTGCTCATCATATTATAAATCTGCATATCATTATGTGATAATGCTTCTTGACTTATTGGCGAAACACGTCACGAAATCATTAGTGTGCAATGTATTACGAGCTCCGCCAAGCTCTTTAAATCGGTTTTAGCTTAAAGGCTACTTAATCTTGATACTTTCGATTTCCTTCGAATGATTCTTTATATTCAGAGCTTAACTAGCCTGAAAACTTTAACAATTTAGCACACCCTTCCAGGGTGATATCTATTGTTGAACCTTATTTCTTAATAAGAATTTAGGAGGTTTGCTATTTTCATTAATCCTTGATTTTTTTTCTGCCAAATACTAGCATTTTACAGATAATTAGGGATTTGTGTGATCTGATTTGTTGTTTCCACTGCAACTTTCAGATCCTGATAATTGAACTTACCAATCTATGGTTCTAACAATAAACGTTCAACATGCCATTTATACAAGGTCTCCAAAGGGGTAGCCTTGATACTTATATAACAGCTATTATAGAAAAACCTATCTTAAGATGGGATGGTTATTCCAACCATTGCTCAAAATTAATCTTAAGAAATAGCAAATCTTTACAGTTAGTCGAGTAAATCGACGATCCTGGGTAGTTGATGGCGATTCTTAATCGTTGCCTAATTAGGGTTGCGGTAAACAATGCCTTAGCAAAATGAACCGTCTTTCATAATTTACTATACCGAATTCTCAGGATATTGAGTTTGGCTTTATGAATCTATATCTTTAAAACTTACTTAACCAGGGTTTTCGATTCTGCCAATATGGTACTAGTTGTCTTGGGGATTTCACAATAATGCAGCCCTAAATGGGATATTAAACTTAACTCTACCTGCCTCCCAGGGGTAGACAGGGTAATCTTAGGAGAAGATAATCAAGGTACAAGGAGGTTACAGAGATTTCCATATCTCAAGCTCCAGTTCACTCATCATTGCTTGTGTTAAATAAGTGACACATTTATGTTACTAGTCCGCGAATTCCTTAATCGGGAATATTTACTTGGACAATTTCATTCTGGATATCTTCTTTGAATACTATTAGTTGACTTTAGTACCATATGATCATTGGGATATCTTTGTGGTCCCATGCATTAAACCTCCATACTGATCGGGCATGGAAGCAATCTATGGAACTTATTAAGATACACCAATCCTCATATAGCGCTCTTATCAAACATAGTTTGGCATTCGCAGGCGACATAAAATAATGAGAAATTTATAAAATAAAGTAATATATATTGTCGTACTCTTTTTGGGGAAGAGTACTCCAGATTCTTATGAAAGGATTTATCTCCGAGGATGGGAGAGAGGGTCATTAAAGATTCCCTTGGTAAATTATACCTTATTTTTAATATCTGAAGTTCTTATGAATGTAATCAAAAGTTTGCTAAGCTTATAGTTTACTGAAGGTTTATTGCCCCTTGCATTAACGTAAAATACTGAGCAGATACAATCAATGCTAAATGGTATGGGACGTACCTGATGCTATTATTTATGGACTAGCTCAGGCATTTCAGGCGATTTCAATTTTAGGCTTTACTTCCTCCGCCGCATTTCCTTTGACAGATTTAGGGCACGTAGTCTTGATGTGGCCTTTCTCATTACAGCCGAAACAGACTGCATTCTTCATGTCTTTGCAGTCCAACGTTTTATTTCCCTTAGACTTGCAGATCCCACAATGTAGAGGTCGAGGCTCAAATCTGCATTTCCCGTAGTGGCGCTTCTTGCAAATCTTGCATACAGGTTTCTGATTGGACTTTTGTTTATTCTTTTTCTTAGAACTCTGGAAGTTATCTACCTCCCTTTTCCTTTTTAGTTCATCCTTTGCATCAGAGGCATGAACGGGATCCTCCTTAAGAGTAAGGAAGTGTGGTTCTAGATAAAATTTGGACCGAGCAGCATGGGGCTCCTTGAACTTTTTCACAGCCTTCTTCACAGCTTTTCCAACAGCTGCGTCTATCATAGTTTGAAGAACATCTTTGGAAATTCTAAGGTTCACAATTTCAGCATCATTAGCATGCGTCGCGCCATCAATGGCGCGATCGACTGTTGTCTTATCCGAGTTTGCCATACTTTCTATTGGTTCCTAACACCAATAAAACAATTTCTTAGTTGAAATCCAACAACTTCTATTTTTCATTCTGATGGCCTTAATATATACCAACCATGGTGTCAATAACCTATACAGGCTATTATAGCACTAACATTCTTAATGAACATTATTTAAAATATATTAATATTACTTAGCCTAGGTCGCAAAAGACCATCAATGGCATTAAAGATTTGGACCTAGTCCATCACTTTTCTGACAGAGGATCAAAACGTCACATCTGTCTTTATTATATTAAAGAATTTAGGTAGCTTGAAAGCTTGCCATAGGAATATCAAAAAGAGTGATTCCTATTAGATATAAAATATCCATCTAAGGTTTGTTGGAGCATTTTCTAAAGTATCATCGGCCAATTTCTCCCTCGTATTAAATGACCGAAGTCCTAATCAGGCGGAGACAACAGTTCTCTATAGTTATTGTTCAATATTGAATCATATGTGCCAGTATCAAATAAATTTCTGCATAAACTGCTTGATAAGGAAAGGTACCTGCTATATAGTTATCCTTCTGCACCATCTCCAGGCGTTCATCCGGAAGACTCATGCGTTTATTTTCCTGGCCTCTCCCGGCTTCTTTATAAGCTTTGGGCAGTTGGTTTTGATGTGCCCTTCTTCGTCACAATTGTAACATGTGGCGTTCTTTAACCCCTTGCAATCTAAGGTTTTGTGACCCTTGGTCTTGCAAATTCCACACAATTTAGCACGTGGGTCGATTGTACATTTCCCAAAATGTTGCTTTTTGCAGTTACTGCATTTGGGTCTGTTGTCAGACTGACTCGAGTTCTTCCTAAACTCCGAATCCTTCCCACGCACAGAGTTTCCCTTCTTCTTCTTGTTATATCGATGAGAGTTTTCCTCCTCTCTTTCTCTTCTTCCCTCGCCAGAAGCCTTAACAGACTTAATTCTAATTGCATCTAAGGTGAGAGATAAGGATAAGTCCACCGCGGACCTATATGTGGTTGGCCTAGATGCTTTAACATTTCCTTTTATCTCTGGTGCTAGGCCTCCAATGAAACGCGCTATGCGTTTAGGTTCAGGGGTGACTAAATAAGGAACTAGGCGGGACATAGTGTTGAAACTTGTCACATACGCCTGACAATCCAAATCCTCCATGACTAGAGTCAAGAAGTCTGATTCTATATTTTCTACCTCATGCTGGGGGCAATAGTTTTCCTTGACTAATGCAACAAATTGATCCCAAGATAAGTTGTAGAGTAGAACTTTTCCCGTGGCTTGGAGCAATGATCTCCACCATGCCAACGCTTCTCCTTTGAATGATTGTGAAACAAATTTCACAACATCTTGCTCCGCACAACCACTGATGTCAACAACAGCGTCCATCTCATCGAGCCATGTCATGCAATCGATGGCCCCTTTTTCTCCTGTAAAGTCTCTAGGCTTGCAGGAGGCAAAATATTTATATGAACAGGTCTTAACTGGTGCCTCTTGACGGAACACAACCTGTCTAGACGGAGTACTCCTTTGATTTGACAAGTCATGAACATCGTCCTCCCTTGACTCATGTATTTTAGGAGGGGGCTTACTACGAGCCACAGATAGAGTCTTAGAGTGGGTATCATTTGATTCGTCATACTGTCGATCAAGAGCTCGAGTAACAGCATAATCTATTATTGCCTGCAGTTCTGCTCCAGTTACATTAATTCTGGTAGTATCATTGTTCTCCTCCATGTGGCTGTTAACTTCATCTAATCCAGCCATGTAGCTTGA